>CAUYPK010008182.1:0-14933 GCA_963574355.1 Loris lydekkerianus | reverse complement strand
TTCTGCTCTGATTTTGGTTATTTCTTTTCTTCTGCTGGGTTTGGGGTTGAAGTGTTCTTCTTTCTCCAGTTGCTTGAGATGTTCCATTAGGTTATTAACTTCCTTTCTTTCCGTTTTCTTGAGGAAGGCTTGCAGTGCTATAAATTTCCCTCTCAGGACTGCCTTTGCAGGATCCCAGAGGTTCTGGTAATTTGTGTCTTGATTGTTGTTTTGTTCCAAAAATTTGGTGATTTCCTTCTTAATCTAGTCTATAATTCATCTGTCCTCCAGCATAAGGTTATTTAGCTTCCATGTTTTTGTATGAGTATGCAGGTTCCTGAGTTATTGAGTTCAACTTTTATTCAATAATGGTTGGAGAAGATGCAAGGAATAATTTCTGTTTTTTTAAATTTGCTGAGGTTAGATTTGTGGCCTAGGATGTGGTCAATTTTGGAGTATGTTCCATGGGCTAATGAGAAGAATGTAGATTCAGTTTTGTTGGGATGAAATGTTCTGTAGATGTCTGTTACGTCCGGATGTTAAATGGTTAAGTTTAAATCTAAAATATCTTTGCTTAGCTTCTTTTTGGAAGATCTATCCAGCACTGCTAAAGGGGTGTTAAAATATCCAACTACTATGGAACTGGAGGAAATCAAGTTGCTCATGTCTGTTAGAGTTTCTCTTATAAATTGAGGTGCGTTGTTGTTGGGTGCATAAAAATTAATAATTGCGATCTCATCATATTGAGTATTACCTTTAACAAATATGAAGTGTCCATCCTTATCCTTCCTTATTTCAGTTGGTTTAAAGCCTGTTATGTCTGCGAATAGGATTGCAATGCCTACTTTTTTGGGTCCATTTACCTGGATTATAGATGACCATACCTTCACCTTGAGTCTAAATTTGTCTTTTAATGTAAGATGTGATTCTTGTATGCAGCAGATCTCTGGCTTGAGTTTTTGTACACAGTCAGCCAACCTGTGCCTCTTTAGAGGACAGTTTAAACCATTCACATTAATTGAGAATATTGATAAGCCTTTCAAGAGTCTGATGGACATTTTTAATCCTTTTGCATCTGTGGAAGTTGGAATTTGATCAAAATTTTTTGGGTGGGTTTACTGTTGTGGTGGAGGATTACGTTGGTCTTTATGGAGGATAGGTCTGAGAATATCCTGGAGAGCTGGTTTAGTTATGGCAAATTTCTTCAACATGTCAATATCATTGAAGTATTTGATTTCTCCATCATAAATGAAACTCAGTTTAGCTGGGTACAGGATCCTGGGTTGAAAGTTATTTTGTTTTAGGAGATTAAAAGTCAATGACCATCCTCTTTTAGCTTGAAAGATTTCAGCAGAGAGATCTGCAGTTATTCTAACATTTTTGCCCTTGTAGGCGATGGTTTTCTTTCATTTGGCTGCTTTCAGAATTTTCTTCTTCATATTAACTTTAGTGAAGTTGATTATGATGTATCTGGGGGATGTCTTATTTGGGTTAAGTTGTGCTGGAGTTCTGAAACTGTCTGGTATCTGATTTTCAGAATCTCTTGGCATGTCTGGAAAGTTCTCCTTCATCATCTCATGGAGAAGAGACTCTGTGCCTTGTGAAGCCACTTCATCACTTTCGTGGATCCCTATAAGACAAATATTGGTTTTCTGTGAATTATCCCAGCGCTCTCTGATAGAGTGATCCATTTTTGCCCTCCATTTCTTTTCCTCTTTGAGAGTTTGGGAGTGTTTGAAAGCTTTGTCTTCAATGTCAAAAATCCTTTCTTCTGCTTGCTCCATTCTGTTACTGAGGGATTCTACTGTGTTTCTCAGATCTTTGAGGGCTGCAACTTCTTGTCTCAATGTGCCAAAATCTTTGGTCATTTGGTCTTTGAATTCATTGAATTCTTGAGATATCTTTTGGGTTACTGCTTAGAATTCTAATTCAATCTTATTTGCTATCCTGATTCTGAATTCAATTTCTGACATCTCAGGTATTTGTTTGTGCATGGGATCTAGTGCTGTGTCTGCCACATTGATCCTTGGGGGAGTTGATCTACTCTGACTATTCATATTGCCAGTTTTTCTGTCGATTTCACCTCATGATTATTTTTCACCATTGCCTCTGGCCATCCTCAGATTTGGGGAGGTGTTTCTCTAAGATTAGACCCCAGTGGGATCAGGATTACGTTTTCTTATATTGATGGTATTTGTGTACATCCCATCTTTATTCATTTATTCAGAAGGTATTACCAGTTCCTATTCTCTACTAGGCCCTGTTCTGGAAGCTGGTCTGCATGCAGTTTATCTTCTGGTAAGACCTTACATGGTCGGTAGTCATGACTGGGTTCTAATATAGACTGCAGAGACAGGTTAATCATTTAATTTCAATTTTACATCAACATTTACTCAACCCTTACTCTTTTCCAGACCCCACATTCAGGTTGCAGAAATAAACTAGACAGTGTTGTCTCTAGCTTCATGAAGATAATTTTAGTAAGGAAGAGCTGGACATACTGACCAAGCAATTCCAAGTGTGTTGAATGTACCACAATTGCAAGTGCAGGATGCTGTAGAACATTCAAGCAGGGCATTCCCCTGGTCACTGGAGTCAGGGTACTGCTCACTGATGAGGGGAACCCACTTTGAGAGATGCTTTAAGGCCAAAGCCCATCGTGTAATCCTCACCAATCTTATTCCCCTTGACTCAGTGCTTGTGATATTTGTGAACATTTCTCCTACTGTCAAGGGATCCCAGGTTCCTTTTCATGGTGAATCCAACATAATTTTCACTTCTTGTTTTGCCTTTATAATACCTGGATCCATACAAGTTGTTCATCTTATTGTTTAGTAATGATGATGATTATAGTAAAGAGGGAATAACTGATACTCAAACGTCTGGGTCAAGGTTCACAGTTAGTAAGTACGGGAAGCTGGATCCAATTAGAATTGTTTTTCTAAGTAATTTAAACACACTGAGTTATCTCTGATATAAAACTAGTTGTATAGATGTCTAAAAACATGTTAATATATGTATGAGCTATGGAAATTCTATATGGACAAGAACATCTGATGAGATTATTCTATCAAGTAAGGGCAATAAATAATACTTAATTACTATTATTGCCTTCTTTATGCTTATGAAAATTTATTGCTTGTGTCATGAAAACACGTTAGTCAAGCCAGGGTACTCATTATTCCAGACACACCTTGGAATAACCTACTCCTCTTCTTCATACTACAGAAAATTTTACTTTCAACGTTTTAATAATTATTAATTTGCTGCTAGATGTCATTGTTTTATGTGCCATATGGCAATAATTAGTGTTTCTCTAAAGAAAAGACAGACCATACTTTGTTATGAAAAAAATTTTTAAGCAAATTCTCAGTGTGTTATAGTTTTAAAAGGAGACACTTAAAACCAAATATTATAAGAAGTCTAAAACAGAGTTTGCATGTAGATAGATTAAAATATATAAAAACTACTACTAATATTTATTAAATCTATTACTATATCTCTTTGTATTATTGTCAGATTTTTCATTTATTAGCAGATATAATCCTTGCAGCAACCTTAGAAGTGATTCTCCATCTTACATATGCAGAACTTGAACTCTGATTCATTAAGAAACTTACTTCAGGTGATACAGTTAGTAAATCCAGGCATTGAGACTTGACCCTATGAGTCTGGCTCCAAAGTCCCAACTCCTAGTCTTTGTTTAAAAAAATAATCTTAAAGCTTTTGTTTCTGCAAAAAGTAGAAGCTGTCACTATGGTGAGGCTCAAGAAATTCATCCCTAGGCAGCCAACAAGAATAGGCACTGTCCTTTACAAATAAGAGATGACAGCTCCTTTAAACATGATCTACTAATATCTCAAGAGTATTTTTAGATGGGACCCAGTGGGTTCACACCGATGGGTTAGATTTTTTTTTTTTTTTAATTACAATGCATTTTGTTTAGAAGAAGGATTAAAGTATTTGGCAAAATGATTTGTGTTGACAAAATGGCTTAGTACCTTTGGCAGATTTATTTTGGAGAATGGAATAAATTAAGGTGTCTAGCAAAAGATGTGCTACAGCCACTGAAACAATTTCAAGTATTTCAGAAACTCTATTTTTATTCACTTTGCAAAATGTGCTTAGTTGAACTGCCAGTCCCTGCTACATTTCCATTTCTAAGCAATTAATTAAAATCCCAAATCAGTTTTTTCTTGATCATGCCAGCAGGAATCGGTTACCATGGAAATAGGAAGATCAGTAGTATTTGGAAGAGAGAGAAAAAAATAGATTGCATTGGTCTTTTATTGCAGAAACATAAGTGATGGTCTAGAGTAGCTTGTTGGCTCAGCAATGGGAAGCTCTGCCCCCCACAGTCAGTGTGGCAGCGACAATTGGAAATTACTGACAGCCCTGAGGATTACATTTTGCCCCCCAGGGATATCATTTGGCCAGTTGAAAAAGTCATTAATTCAGCTTTTTCATGTCTTCTATCTATAGGTTAAACCTCCAAATGTAATTGATTACAGAGTATTCTGTTGTGGCTAAGCAGGATTTCAAATCAATAATTGGTTATGTTTTGCAAAGACCCATTTGTGATTTTTTTTTTTTAACGTCAAGCCAGTATGCTCTAGCTAGAAGCTCATTTCCAGACAATACTGCAAACTATTATAAGAATGACTATCATTGAAACCATACTTCTTTATAGTTTCAAAATGAGAGCTTATAGGATATTATCATCTTAGTAATTCAATCTTGCTACCCCAAGACAGGACTTTAAAGAGGAAAGTGTAATAAATACTAATATGCCTACGTTAAAACAAATTGAAGTTGTACTGAGAAAAATCTAAGCCTTGTTAAAGACATGATTATAATGACGTAAGTGAGAAGAATAACTATAATAATGTCTAATATTTATTAAGAGGTTGGATGCGCAGTTCCTAATGTTCTAGCACTGTGAAGTCTGTGTTTCTCAATACCATCAAGAAGACCCCAATTTCCTAAATTCATTGACTGGGCTAAATTGCTGGAACTTTTCTCTGTGAAAGATTCTGTACTTTCATGTGGTGCTCATTAAACTCTCTGTGAAAGGAGAAGATGAGTAACCACACTGCTCCACAGTGAGGGGTATTCAGGTCCCACACAAAAATTTATCTTTGTGGCTTTGCTAATACATTTCTCAAAATCAATGTGAAAAAATTCAGATATCAATAAGAAAGGGGGAGGAAATCAGGATTTCATGTATTGCTCTAGCATGAAAGTCCAGTGTGGAAATTAATCTGAAAACATCCAACAGAAGTTCCAGTCTGGACATAATGATAATAATTAGAAACATGGAAATTTTTCAGTGAAGTTTTTCCTTATTACTATAGGCAGTTTCTATAATGTTACCGCTTGTGTCTATTAACCACTATTAGGCTTTCCTCATAATAAAGTCCATAAGGCATAGTCATATGTCTTTCACCTATAAATATTTTATGTTTGTAATTATTTAAGATAGGTGGCAGTGGTTTTTTTTTTTTTTTTTTAAAGCAATCTTTGGAAGACAGTAACAAAACCATAATTTCCTGTAGTTTACTGTAAGATAAATAAAATAGTTCCCAGCCAGCTGAGGCACTTTTAGCAACACAAATCCTCTGGGTGTTTAGAATCCAGGTTCATATCACACACCGTATACTGTCATACCAAGTATATTAGCTTCATGTATCATAGTATCTCTCCTTCCAATACTAGTTAGGTAGCTAGAATGTATTTCAAAACAGATATACACAGTAGAAAAGGAGAAGATGATATACTAATGTCTAATGTTGCTTAACATCATTTCCACAAGTGTAAAGTCTGCCTATATAATTATCCAGAAGCTTGAGTCAATATTTCCAATATTTTCTTGACTATAGGATTCTGATTTAGATTTCATTTTGCACTCTTTTAAATACAATATCTTTATCAAGTGCACTGCCAAATAATATTCCTTTACTCAATATGGGAAATCCAAATAGAATAAGACCCAGTTATCAGTTTCAAGGAGACACAAAACTTTGTAATATGTTCTATAGCACATAATATAGTGGGTTGAAAGCCTCAAACCTAGAAAAAAAATTTTTTGAGACAGAATCTCAGTATGTTGCCTTTGGTAGAGTGCCATGGCATCACAGCTCATGGCAACCTCAAACTCTTGGCCTTAAGTGATTCTCTTGCCTCAGCCTCCCAAGTAGGTGGAACTACAGGTGCCTGCCACAACACCTGGCTGTGTGTGTGTGTGTGTGTGTGTGGGGGGGGGTTGTCATTGTTGTTTAGCAGGTTGTCAAACCTGGGCCAGGTTTGAACTAACCAACCTCAGTGTGTGTGGCCAGCACCCTAAGCACTTGGCTACAGGCAGCAAGCAAAACTTAAAAGTTCTTGTTGTGACATTGATCTCACAAAGAAGGTCACATAAGCTTTAGACAGAGATATAAAAACTATATGATTTATTTGGCATTCACAGAGTCCATGTCATGTTCCTCACACAATACTAGGCTTTGGGAAATGAAAAGATATATAGGAATTATAATGAGAGGCCATATACCATAGATATTAAGCCTATGATTTCTGATGGCTGTCTAACTGGCTTAAATTCTTACTCCCCTCCTTAATCTCCAAAGACATTGTCCCAAAGAACCATGTTTCCCAATATGCATGCTCTCATTAGTCCTCTCCCCTTAAAGGTAGGCTGTGCCTGATGGATGTTTTAAGTGATAAAATGTGATGGAAGTGACTTCTTGGGGTAGATCATAAGAAGTCTTGCAGCTTCCACCTGATATTATTGGGACATTTTATTTGGAGAAACCAGGAGTGTTCCAACATATACAATCACACTGAGACTACCTTGCTGAGTGGAAGTCTGAACTAGCCAAATGGAAAGCTACCTAGAGGGAGCGAGAGATGTGTCAGCCAAGGCACATGCTCTGCAAACCATCCCAGCAGCGGTGCCCCATGTGAGAGCAGAGAACATTTTTTTGTCTGTCCCAGTTGAGCCATCAGATGACTGCAGCCCTAGGTGCACTATGACAACAAACAAAATAAAGAATCTTTCAGAGGAGCCAGATCAGTGCACAGAACAGCAAGAAAAAATAAATTTTATAGTCTTGAGCAACCAAGTTTTGAGGGTGATTTGTTGTATTGGGATAGATAATTGGAATACTTAGTGGCTGAGTTATCTTAGATAAGTTAATTTGTCTTTGCCCAAGTTAGTTTCTTGATAAAATGGGGACAGTCATAGCACTATATCTTTGAGGTTGTTGTGTCTGATGCTCATTTAGGCCCTGACTTTTGTTATCCTGTAGAACTGCACTGTTGAGTACAGGAGCCATCTGCCAGCATGGACAGTGGGTATTTGAAATGTGGTTAGTCCATGTTGTGGGCATTGAAATTATAAAATGCCCAATGAATTTTTTTTTTTTTTGTAAATGGTTTTTATTTCTTATATATATTTTTTTAATTAATTTATTAATTTATTAATTTTTTTATTAAGTCATAGCTGTGTACATTGATATAATCATGGGGCATCATACACTAGTTTCACAGACCGGTTGACACGTTTATATCACACTGGTTAACATAGCCTTCCTGGCAATTTCACAGTTATTGTGTTAAAACATTTACATTCCACATTTACTAAGTTTCACATATACCATTGTAAGATGCACCACAAGTATACTTAGTATGAAAGAAAAGAATGTAAAATGTCTCATGAGCATTTTAAAATTTTGTTTACATGTTGAAATCACAGTGTATTAAACTACCAAGTTAAATATAACATTTTATTAATTTTTTCACTCTTATACATGTTCTCACTTGGAAAATTGAAAATTACAAATGGGCTTTATGTCATGACTCTCATTGCATCTGTAATGGACAGCTCTGCTTTGGAATCAATAGCGTCAGGGCAGGACTTTGCTTACCTCTGAGACTCAGCACCTCTAACAGCGTCTGCCATGGAGAAGGTGTGGAATAAATGTTTGTGGAGTAAGGAAATGATGCTTGCCAACAAACAAATTAAATTTTTCTCATATTACCATCCCAAACCTTCTTTAAAATAATTTTATGTGGTAAACTCATATATATCGAGTCTATTCACAGATAATCCATGAGTATTTGAGAAGTCCCAGGATATAAATCTATTCGCAAAAACTAGGTTTTTTAAAAAAAGATTTTAAGGTCATCCAATAATCCTTTCACTGGAGTATGTTATGATATTTCACCTCTACACAGTATGCAGCATGTACAACTTGCGAGAATTGCTCACGAGTCTTGTTCTGATGTGTTTAAATTTAGGAAAATTGCTGGGAAAAAACCCACCATGATATCTGCATTCTTCTGCAAGGCCTTTGATGTAACTCAAATGGGGGAGGGGAGCAAAAACTTCCGTGAAATAAAATCAAGTGGTTATTTGTGTGTACTTCATGTTTTCCCCGTGACATCCTGTACCACGTCAATTGCATAACCTCTATCCCATTTAGGTTGCATGCCATTTAGGTTGAAAAATAGCAAAGAACTTATTATTACTTATTTATACACAGCTCCTGTGTCTCTTGTGGGTGACGCAGAATTTTTAATTGCAATCGACATCATCAAACTAGTTTAAATAGAAGGTAGTTTATTTTGCAGGGAGGGGGATGTCGAGGAATTACTGGAATAGCAGAATTATAGGAATAGACTACACGCCCAGGATTTGGGAAGGCGGAAATAAAGGCATCTCTAGCCACTTTAGGACCTGAAACCACACCTTTAACACCCACCTTGACCCCGTCTCTCCAGCCTTGTCCTAACTGCTCCTCCTGTGTCAGCATCATCCTTTCAACCTTTCAACTTCCTCCTGAGGTTGAAACGGGCACCTGCAGTTCTATGAGATCCGCATCTTCCCCTATTCTCTGTCAGAGAGAAAAAAAAAAGGCCCTCTTCTATGTGCAGTTTGAAATATACCAGGAAACACGCAGCTTGGATGCTTTGCACATTCTTAACTATCACTGCAGACAGCAATGTCATTCCTATTATAAGCGCATCATTCCAAGGACCAGGGGAGAAGCCGTTCCTGAGAAAACGGGGTGCAATTTGGAGTAAAAGAGGAAGAACAGGAGCCAGACAGGCAAAACACGGCAACGATCAAAATGCTCAATTTTATATTTTGAAGTATAGTGGCTGATATGAGTGCTGATATACAAACTCTCCCCGCTGGTAACAGTGTGCAGTGGGAAAGTGCCTCTACTTCTTTTACAGAGAAAACGTAATTTTTCAGTTTGAAATGCTTGCATTTTAATATCCTCTTTAATTTTGGATATTTACCAATGAGCAAGGGAAGCAAGGATGTTTTCTGTTCCTGACATTGGGTTTAGCAGGGCAGGAATAATGCTATCTATTAATGAGCAGAGATGTTAGCTGAAGAGGTCTGGCTGTGTTCCAGTTTGGTTAATTAAATCCTACCTGCTTAAATTCTGTCTTTATTTTTCAAATGAATATTCACTGTTATTTCTCATTTGAAGAATTGTTTGATGTCAGGAGTTTTGATGTTAGGAGTTTGCTTATTTATGAAGCAAAGAATTTTAGTTTACTTTGAGTTCACAATGGTATAGATACCGTCCACCATTATATCCTTTTCGTGTTGACTTTCAGGTGCTTTTCTTTTTCTTTTCTTTTCTTTCTTTCTTTCTTTTTCTTTCTTTCTTTTTTTTTTTTTTTGTTTGTTTTTAAAGACAGAGTCTCACTTTGTCACCCTTAGTAAAGTGCTGTGGCATCACAGCTCACAGCAACCTCCAACTCCTGGGCATAGGTGATTCTTTTGCCTCAGCCTCCCGAGTGGTTGGGACTACAGGCACCTGCCACAACACCTGCCTTTTTTGTTGTATTGTTACAGTTTGACAGGGGCCAGGTTCGAACTTGCCACCCTTGGTATATAGGGCTGGTGCCCTACCCACCGAGCCACAGGTACCGCCCCTAACGTGCTTTTCTTATGGCTATCCTCATGGAACCATACATTTTCCCAATGACAATATATCCTTTTAAGATCATTTCTCTATCGTGATGGCAAGTTATGCACATGGACCAATGCAAACCAAACTCATCCTGACCCATTATATCTTGTGCTTCTTTATATAATAGTTTTTGGATTATCTAAAATTGTTTTTTTTGTGTGTGTGTGAAATACAAGAGTCAAACTTTATTGTCTCTATCCTCAACAAATGTACAATCTATTTCAATAAAAGGGGTACACTGATTGAACAGAAGCACAAGGATGAAAGTCTGCCTAGAGCAGTGCAGGAAGATTTCACGGAAAAAGAATTGAAGCTGAATCTTCTAGAATGAGTAAGAATTTTTTTTTTTTTTTTTAATGATGCTCAAGAAAGTTTATTTCTCCCCTAAATGCAAAGTATTTTTATTCATTCACAGCATGTTTAAGAAACTGACTACATATTGTTTTGGAAAAGAAAACAAAATAAATTGCAGACATGAATTACACATCAAACTTCTTATGCACCAAAAATAAGTATATATGATTTAATACAGCCTGACATTTGTAAGGATTCCTATGCTCCTGATGGAGGCCAATACAACGCACAGAGATCCACTCAGAAGCAGAGACCTGTTTGGTAAGAAAGCAAGCTTGCAAGTATGGTTTTGTGCATGTATGCCAAAATTTGAGTTACCAAAAACAAAGTAGTTTGCTAAACTTAAAGAAATTCCACTAGTTGCTGACTTTCTGAAGATGAAAGCAGACACAGGTCAGACGCCCTGGTAAATAACCAGCTTTCACCAGCTTGGCAGTTTGCATCTAGGTTTTTCCCCAATTTGAGCATTTGGTGTTATTTCATTAAAGAAGTATATGTATATCGGGTATATGTATCAAGTATATAAAGTATATGTATACCACCACATCCGTGACAGGTCTTTGCCAAGTAACTCAATGTCTGGGAGTACACTTCTCACCAATACTTTTTTTTTCTTTGAGACAGAGTCTCAAGCTGTCGCCCTGGGTAGAGTGCCCTGGCGTCATAGCTCACAGCAGCCTCCAACTTGGGCTTAAGCGATCCTCTTGCCTCAGTTTAGTAGAGATGGGGATTCACTTTTTGCTCAGCCTGGTCTGGAACCTGTGAACTCAAGCTATCCACCCGCTTTGGCCTCCCAGAGTGTTAGGATTAAATGAACATGTTTCAAGTTGAGAAAATATCAAAGAATTAAGTTATCTCTAACCAGTCAATATTTTGTGAATGACTATTGTATGGAATTAATTGTACAATATGTTAGATCAATACCTTATTGTTTAAATTTTTTTTTTTTAAAAAAAAACCCTTTCATGTACTTTTAACTTGGCTTACTTTCAGAAATATCCATCAGATGATTAATCCTAGAATTAGCATAATTCATAGCATATTCCTACTTTAAAGACTGTATTGACCAGTTTACCTACAAAAATGTTTGATAAAACTTACATACTCTATCACTGAGTATTATGAGATTTTAAGCATATATAATGTTTCATAAATTCTACTTCCAATTTTTCAAGTACTATTTGTTAAAAAATCTATTCTTCCCTCATTTCAAAAATGGGAAATCAATTGCCTGTAAGTATGAAGGGTCATTTTTGTTCTTTTTTAACATGCCTACCCGTAAAACAATATCACACTATCCTGATTATTGTAGTTTTCATATTAGCATTTTAAAACCATAAATATTAGTAATATTACTTTATATCAGACAGTGGTTTAGTACATTATGCGTATTATTTCATTTAATATCTTCAATGAAACCAGGAGATTGGTATTACAAATTTTCAGATGTAACTAAGATTTAGAGAACCAGAACTTCAAATTTGCCTGGTGGTAACGAGTTGTCAACCAAGGCTTGAGAGCACCTTTCCTTATGCCCACAGCTGGTAGTAATGAGGTAGTGCCAGCCTTCACTACGATGCAGCATTACCCAAGGAAGTCACCAAGGACAAAGGGTTTACATAAGATCCACAGTCTCACACTGTGCAAAATCCCAGGTCTTAATTTTTTTTAAATCACTCATCATATCACAAAGAAAGGAGATTTCAAATGGAGCCAGAATGTGATCTTTAGATGCCATTATTACAGTGACAGAGGCATTAGAATTATCTGATGTAGCAATTCTAGCAGCAATTTTTAGTGAGCAATTACTAACCTATAACATGCTTAAATTTTAAAAAAGAGATAGTCTCAGCAGAAAAAAAGAGAACAGAAAAATAAAGTCTTAAGAATGAATTTGAAGATGCAAAGAACCAAAGAAAAATTCTGAAAAATACAGTAACAAAACAAACAAACAGAAAGACCTGTTCAGTAAACCTGAATTCTAAGCATTACATAAAATCAACAAACTAAGGGGTATTTGAGGGGTCCTTAAGACAATAATTTTTCATAAAGGATTGAAAAATGTTTTTCTAAAAATTCAACTTACATATTATGTTTCATGATTACACTTAGATTAACGAGAATTTTGATTTTATTTAGGGTTTACTGTGGCATAATAAAAGTAATTCAGAATTCTCTCATTTAGTATTTTTTTAATTCAAAACTGTCATTTTTCACTTCCCCTTTCTCATTCATACACGAATATTACACCCAGGATTTCAAATCAGAAGGAAATTGACAAGTTCCTATGTGTTTGATTTCAGGCACTAAGTAAATAAACAAATTATATAAAAAGAGTAAGAATTTTAAGACATTTTATATTTTGCTTCAAAAAATAGTAACAGAAAGAAACAATATTTTTTATTAAAGGATTTATCTTAGACATAAGGAAATATTAATGTCTTTAGAAATATTCCAAAGTTCATATAGGCAGAAAATAAATCAGAGAAATAATTTATCTCATTTTAAAGATAGATGTGAAATTTAGTGTCCTGAAATATGGTTCTACTGATCTTAAAATGGAAATTGACTTTGGTCAAATAGTGCCAACTGTTTCAATTAAAAATCAGGATGGTGTGATTCCACAAGTCTCCCTCCCTCTACCCACCTCCCCCGTCCCTCTCCTCCCTCTCCCCCTTCCCCCCATTCTCAGGTCGCAACTGGGTTACAGCTTTCATGTGAAAGCCCTAAATTAGTTTCATAGTAGGGCTGAGTACATTGGGTACTTTTTCTTCCATTCTTGAGATACTTTACTAAATACTTTGAACATGTAGAATCATCATCGAGCAGTGTCCTCTTCACTGTGGCTTTTCCTTCTGCAGTTTCAGTTATCTGTGGTCAACTGCCGTCTGAAAATACTAAGTGGAAAATTCTACAAGTAAACAGTTCGTAATTGCCGGTCACTCTGGACACCGAGGCCCCTGCCCGGGCCGTGAACGGTCCCTCCTGCCCTGGGCGCCGCCCCGCGCTGCGCCGCCTGCGGTCAGTCACTGGGCAGCCGACTCGGTGGCTTCGCACGCGGCTCGGGCGTCCACCCAGGGTCAGGGACTGCGCCCCCCTGCGGCTCCTCCGCGCTGCACTCACACACTCCCTTTAATCCAATCAACATTGTAATATCTCAGGCAGTTTTTCCTTTCAGTACATATATGGAGTTATGCACAATTTTTAGCGATTTCATAATTCCGCTTCTTTTTAGTCACCTGGAGGTGAAAGAAAATACAGGCACCCTCTAGAAGTGTGTAAGAAAAGAAAATGGTCGCACGCGTCCTCCCGAGCTGTCTGTGACATGTAACGCTTGGGCCGGGGCTCGCTATTTACAGAAGGCCTGCAGGACGCGCGTGACTAGTTAAACAGGTAGACCAAGTGCGGAAACGGGATTGCCTTTCTTTTGTTCAAGGGAGTACTATGTTTTGTCTGCCAAGATTTGACATTTTGCTTAAGGGCAAGATAAGAAAATATTTAGGTAAGCACTAAAGGAAAACAGAGACACTTAAGTAATAGCAAAATGCCAGTTTAGAAAAAAAAATGCACACACACGAATTAGCCACGGCCCCCTGTTGGCAAGGGTCAGAAGAACATGAAATAAGCCTTTGAGAAATAATGATTTAGCATAAATATATAACATAAGTAATGATTTAGCATAAATATATAACATAAGTCATAAAGTTTTTAGTCTATGACTATTCACAGCCAAAATGTGTCTAGCTGTAGAAGAGGCTGATGAAAAAGTTATCAGGTGGAAAAACTATCTGAGCAAGTGATAACATTCTTTCGTGGCTGTCTCTAACGTGGAAGAACAGGCGAATCAACAACCCAGGCTTTCATGCTATCTAAAAACGTAAAGCAGAGTTGGTACAATTCAGAAAATGCCATCCATCCACAAAGCCCGTACCAAGCCAATTTCCAACAGCCAACATTTTCCATCTTATTTTCTCTATAATATTTAGCTTTTTGCTTTAATTACACATGATATTTGTAAAGAGAAAGCTGGCGTTGTAATAATTGGAGAGCTTTTTTATCTATGTTGGCAGAAACAGAATTTTCTCTTATATTTGAAGAGCAATACAAAAGCAAAACCTCTTCTCACAAACTCCATGCCAAAAACTATCCTCTGAGTCACACAGCTTCTTGAAATCATGTTGTTCTGAAAGTTGAGATGCGTTATTTTAAAGATGCTGCCAGGATCACACTGTTCCTAAGTCAGTACCAAGAAACTCCCCTTGTCAATTAACCCGCGTGGATAGAACTCTCCAGCACGTTCTTTTCTCCTTCTTTCTTTTCTTCTCTACTTCCTTTGACATTCCCACTTTTCTTTTCCTTTCCTCTGTCCTTCTTTTTTCTTTCATTTATTTTTTTTTAGGTACGTCTTAATATAGGAAATGAATTTTTTTATTAGTATTAAATCATAGCTGTGTACATTAATGCGATCACGGGGCACCATACACTGGTTTTATAAACAATTTGACACATTTTCATCACACTGGTTAACATAGCCTTCCTGGCATTTTCTTAGTTATTGTGTTAAGACATTTATATTCTACATTTACTAAGTTTCACATGTACCCTTGTAAG
>CAUYPK010008180.1:0-29218 GCA_963574355.1 Loris lydekkerianus | reverse complement strand
ATTCTTCTTAGCAAAGTATCTCAGGAATGGAAGAAAAAGTATCCAATGTACTTAGCCCTACTATGAAGCTAAATTATAGCTTTCACATGAAGGCTATAACCCAAATATAGCACAAGACTATGGGGAAAGGGCCAAGGAAGGCGGAGGTTTTGGTGGAGGGAGGGTAATTGCTGCGGCCACATCTATGGTGCATCTTAGAATGGGTACAGGAGATTGCACTAATGTACACAGCTATGATTTAACAATTAAAAAAAAAAGAAAAAGACAAAAAAAAAAAAAAGAATACTTTAATATGTAATAATATGATAGAAATTCCCAGGGCGGTGTCTGTGGCTCAGTGGGTAGGGCACCCGCCCCATATACCAAATGGTGAGTTTGAAGCCGGCCCCGGCCAAACTACAACCAAAAAATTGCCATTTGTTGTGCTGGGCACCTAAAATCCCATCTACTCAGGAGGCTGAGGCAAGAAAATCGCCTAAGCCCAGGAGCTGGAGGTTGCTGTGAGCTGTAATGCTATGGCACTCTACCGAGGGCAATAAGGTGAGACTCTGTCTCAAAAAAAGAAGGAGGAGAGGGGAGGAGAGGAGAGGAGAGGAGAGAAGAGAAGAGAAGAGAAGAAAAGGAAGTCCTCCTAATAAGGACTATAGGCTGATTATTTGGCATTTTGGCTGGGATCAGTTTATAATTTGTGCTTTTTGTTTCCATATAAAAATTTCATAATATTATATTAAATTCTTTTCTTGACATTTAGCTACAAACATAACAATACAGGTGATATGCACAAACAATTCGCCTTTGTTGAACAATTGGTTAAACCACACAAGACTAAGGAAATCCTATTATAATGCTATTTGGAAGTGGTAAACTACACTTAATTAATATGGCTTTGACAGTGTCTGGGGTATAGTAAGTTTTATAAATTAATATCACTTATCTTTAGGGAAAATTAAATGAGTACCCTACTGAGTATTATCTCATACTGAGTAATCACACTGGTAATCAGTAATGACAGTTTAAATAAAATTAATGAAACAAAAACACACTCTAAAAATATTATCTGAGTTTTTGCTATTTAACACTGAAATAGTAAAAACTCTTGCAACATTTTATATACCAACAGAGAAGTGTAGGATCTTTAATTTAAAAAGAAAAGAAAATATTGTAATTATTAGTCATCTCACAATTTTACAAGTATGTGAACTATGTATGATCATAAATATACTTCATTAGAACCCAGAGAGTAGAAATTTTCATGCAATCCAGGAGAATTATTAAGCAAATAAAAGTTCCTTCTAATTATAGAATCAATTCTATCCAAATGTATAGCCGAAATACAGAGAAAAAAATATTGCTTAAAATTATCAATTTTCTGGGTGGCGCCTGTGGCTCGAAGAAGTAGGGCGTAGGCCCCATATGCCAGAGGTGGCAGGTTCAGCCCCGGCCAAAAACTGCAAAAAAAAAAAAATAAATATATATATATATGTGTGTGTGTGTGTGTGTGTGTGTGTGTATAAATTTTCATGCAATCTTATATTTAAAAGGAGGCAAAAATCTAACAGCTAAATCCAAACAGGCTTTTTATTAATAATTAATTTTATTACTAACCTATAACTTGCTGATTAAAAACATAGCTCCAGAGTCTGACTTGTGAGCCCTGGCCTTTTGTTTGCTGTAGTACCATAAACCTTTCATGATAGCACCTATCACAAAAATATTAACAGGAAGTAAATCTACTATTCACCGTTCAGCTTTGGATTAAAAAATGTCAAATGCCTTTCATGACCACTCCCAAGTAGCACACGGACCCACTCCATTCCCTACCACAGCACACAGTATATTCTCTTCATACGTCCTTTCAAATGACTTATAAAAATCTGTATTTATTTTGTAATTGTTAACTCTATTTCTCTCCAACTAAAATCTAAGTACCATACTAGACAAATCAAGAAGAACTATGCTAATGTAAACATTGTAGAAATTATGGAGTCCAGTTTCCAAGACTAGATCATAAAAGACATTATAGCTGTTTCCTCTTGTTTTTATCACTCATTCTGGGGTATGCCAGCTGTTAGTTCATGAGAACACTCAAGAATTCCTAGAGGGAGGCCCACATGACAAAGAACTGAGGCCTCCCACTAAAGCACAAACAGGCCCCCTGCCAACAGCCACATGAGTGAGCCATCTTGAAAGCCCCAGTCAACCTTTCAGATAACTAAAGCTCCAGCCGACATCTTCATTGCAAACTCATGAGAGACCCCAAGCCAGAACCACTCAGCTACGCAACTACCAAATTCCTGGTCCACAGAAGCTGTATGAGATGATAAATGTTTGCTATCTACTAGTCACTTAGGTTTTGTTGTAACTTGTTACACACTAACAGGTAATGGCTGTAGTCACTGTTGTATATTCCCCCGATAACCGAGTACGCAGCACATAGCCAGCAGTCAGCCAATTCATATTTATTAAAGCTGTGAATAAATAAGCAATCACTGGATGATTAAATACATCCCTGCCATCCCTGCCAATGTTTACCATTTAAAAATATGACAAAGAATTAAAGCTTAAGATAAAATCTTGTAAACACCCCAATAAAATCATATGCCAAATGAACTATCAATAGGAATGAATGATTAATTCTGGAGTGGAAAAAGTCCCTTAAGAGAGGCTTTGGAAGGAGGGTACATCAGGGAATCCTCCTGAGGCAATATAAGAATTACACAAGAGAGTACATGTTCACCGCTAAGCAGTATGCCTGCCTATTCCATGGTCTTTACTAAATGTTGGTGACGTCACTGTTACAAAGATATTCCACTGTGGAGAGAAAACATGGCCATTCATTCTTTCATGTGTGGTAGGCTAACCATCCCAGTTTTAGGCCCCAGGGCCTTACCACCCAGAAACAATTCCTACCATCCCACCAACTACTGCATTCTAATTTCAGTATTCCTCAATGCTTCAAATGGGCTTTTCAGCTCTCAATTTGTACTTCCACGAAATTTATCAAAAGTTTTATTTAGGCAGAGGCATCTTTGAAAAGAAAACTTACTATATAATCCCCAAAAAAAATATTTGATCTACTAGAATATTTGTTCCTATTTAGGTTTCCATGGTATATATTTTAATTATTAAATGAAAAACACAATTGTGCTTTTAAAATTTCTTTAATTGCTTAAAAATAAGTTCCAACATGTAACATGTATTCTGCAACCACCTGCTATGTCATGGAGCAGTGAATGGAGATGCTAGCACAGGGAAAGACTGAGGTCTTTCCTCAACCTGACCCCAATCAGCAACAACTTGCCAGTCACATGGGTAAGCCACCTAAGAAATGGATAATCCAGCACCTCCCAAGGTTGGAGCTGACAACTTCATTAAACTATCTCATGAAAGACCTCAAACTGTTTCTATATTTCTGATCCAAGAAACTTAAATATTACTATTTAAGTTTACTATGGGCTGAAGCCTCTAAGGTTCAAAAAATGTTATATAGCAATAGGTGATCAACACAGAACTCTTCACAGAATACTTTTAAATGCCTAAAATAAAATATATACAGTTAGAAAGGACTAATTAAAGTAAAACAGGGTTATCAAAATATTAATAAAGTTTAATGTAGTAATAAATGTTCTTCATTAGTACATTAAACAACAAGGGGTAATGAAAAGTCTAATTTGCAACATAGTGTTGAATATAAATCATCAATGTGCTTTAAAATATCTATGATTTCTATTACTGATGAAGTCACAAGTCAAATATGTCTGTGGGGGGTTTTTTGGTATGCTAATAAGTCTTTTTTTCCTATATGCATAGCTGAAAAAAATTACTAAATGGACACCATGAACCCTACCATAGACCACTTGGTGGGTCTACAGATCACAGGTTAAAAGCCCCCGGTAGGTGAATATGGAAGGCTAGTAGAAAGAGTGATGAGAAAAAAGAAAGTAAATAAAATTCTATTGCTTTCTGTGAATCAGTGGGAAGTAGAAGACCTACAGTTGAGATCAACAACAAGGAGGAATGCAACAGGTTGTATACTCTGATGGTTTATGCTTCAAAGTGATCTGGAAGCTTTTGAAGGAAGAAGCCACCAGGAAGATAAAGCCATCAAAGAACACCCAGGTTTCAACTACAGCAAGGAGGCAAGAGAACATTCAAAGACAATGACAGATGTTTGAGTTCCAAAGGGCAAAATGGGAGGGTTTGGGAGGCCTAGAGGAATTGAGAAATGTCAGATTAGAACAATGAATGGGATTGAATAAGGAGAGAAGCAAAAGAGTGCTAACTGATGATTTGGATTGATTATGACTCAGCTCAGCTGAAAGGTGATCTGAATTGCAGTAACTTTAACAAGACTTAATAAAGACATAAATCAAACCATGTGGACTATACCTTCTTCATTCACCTTCTCTCTGTTCTGACTACAACTACCCAACTAGTAGGTCAGGCTACTTGGATAACTGCTGCAGCCCCCTAACGGGCCTCCTGTCTTCACTGTCCCTCTACCCCTACCACTTCATAGCAATTCTCTTTACTGACACCATTTTCATCTTACTGAAAATACAAGTCCAATCAAGTCCTTCACTTCCATGCTTTCCATAGCTCCTCATTACTAAAATAACATTCCAATTTTACCTTGGCTCAAAGGTCCATCTTGATCTGAAGCTTACTTCCTCTCCAATCTCTTCACCACTCCACCAACTGGTACTGTATGATCTAGATGTAATGAATAAGAGTCTCCCAAACATGCACATGCTGTTCCTTGTGCCTTGAATCAACCCATAACTCATACCTCATCCCCTTTACCAGGCTAACTTCAACTCAATCTTCCACTCAGCTTAAACTACTGCTCATATACAAACAAACCTTTCCTGACTCCTCAAGACGAGGCCAGATGCTCACCTATAGTTGCCATTATGTATTAAACAATTCTAAAACTGACTGTGAACATGTATGTTTACTGAACTAGGCATTAAGTCCTTGAGAACAGGGATAGTTATGTTATTCATTAAACCACTCCTGGAATTTAGCATTGTTCTAAGCATGTGGTGGACATAATATAAATACATATTTATTAGGTGAGTAAATTTATGATTAGCTTCCTGTCTCCCAGACGTGGAACATGGCCATCACCTCTTGCCTTGCTAAATCTTTCTCAACAATATTTTAAGTAAGAAATAATTAACATAGCATATCAGGGAGAATGCCAGGTATTATGTCTTTTATATATTCAATAAGAAAACCCAGACTCTTCCCAATACTGATAATTCACAGAGGAGTCACCTCTACTAAAAACAACCATGAATTTCTATAATGTTAAACTCTAAGGTAAGAAGAAAAATATTTATTTAAAAAAAGGCACTGGCCAGGCACGATGGCTCACGCCTATAATCCTAGCACTCTGAGAGGCCACGGCACGTAGACTGCTTGAGCTCATGGGTTCGAGACCAGCCTAAGCAAGAGCGAGAGCCCATCTGTAAAAAATACAAAACCTGAGGCAAGAGGATTGCTTGAGCCCAAGAAACGGAGGTTGCTGTGAGCTATGATGACACCATAGCACTTTATCCAAGGCAACAGCTTGAGACTCTTGGCTCAAAAAAATAAAAATATAAAGAAAAAATTGTAAAAGGCACAAAAATCATTAAAAAAAATTTAAGAAACCCTAACTTACATTTACCCATATATACTCAAAATATATTTCTAATTAAATATATCCAAATATTATTAATACTATATGCTTGAAAGGAAATAAAAATTAGCTCTGTAAATATTACACTTTACTTTAAAAGACATAAACCAGTATCTCCCATACACAAGTCATGCTGACATGCTTCCACTAGGAATCCATTCCATTGATATCCCAGAAGTACATTTACAGAGTAAGAAAACTATACCAACTCGTGCCAGCCTGGATTCTAACTTACCCTTCAAAACTCAGCTGAGAAGTCACTTTCACAATGAAATCTTCCCCAAAATCAAGTTGACCTTACTACTTTCACTGAACCCTATACACACTGCCAGTCCCCATCATACCACATTACAACTACTGATTGTGTAGACTTCAGTTTCTCTACTGTACTCAGAAGGCAGAGTTGCTCTTATCCATCTTTGTATTCCTATAACAGTACTAGGCACTCAAAAAACATTTAATGACTGAGCGGTCAAAAGAATGAATAAACAAGTAGGCACACCTTACTATGTCTTAGTGTATTCAACTCTGAGAGCTCTTGATCTTATTCCCAAATTCCTACTGATTTGAGGAGGAGCTCTCTAAACTATCCCATAAATATTTAAAAATTCTAAGATAGTACTTAAGTGTTACTACTGATGTCTAAATACAGGAAGTCCTAATTAACTCATTAATGGGCTAAGAAAGGCCCTCCTGACAGTGAACAATTTAAATCTTACGGGACTTGTTTTGATTTATTTCACATTCAGTTGCCATAGTCCTGGTATTTCTACCTTATAAAGAAGAGTATATTTTGAATATATGATTTTACAGAAAAACCATGGGGAATAAAAGGTTATACTTTTTGATTTGCCACTTACTGCTTTTAAATATAAAAAGTTAATGAAAATAGAAAATAAAATTATGGTATAGGAAGCCTTATATCCTACTAGAACAATAAGAAAATTATTTTAAATAACTCTTCCAGGTTGGACTCATTTTTTTTAAGCTAATGATGCATGCTCTGCTATGTAATTTGCAAGTTAGGCACAAATTCAGATAATTAACATAATTTAGCTGGGTGCAGTGATTCATGCCTCTGATTCCAGCACTTTGGAAGGCTGAGGTGCGAGGATTACTTGAGGCCAGGAGTTTGAGACCAACCTGGGCAACACAGCATGATCCCATCTCTTAAAAAAAAAAAAAATTTCTAATTTTTTTAAATGTTCATAACAACTTTACTCAGAATAGCCAAAAATCAAAAACAACCCAAACTGATGAATAGATAAACCAAGCAATGAGACACAAAGGCAACATACTGTGCGATGTCACCTATGAAATGAAATGAAAATCTGAAAATTGAACTGTAGTTCAAAACACTGGTGTTTGTCAAGAGCCAGGATGGAAAGGGGCACAAAGGGAACCATTTGTGGTGACAGAAATGTTTCAAAGCATGATTGTGGTGTATACATAATTGTACCATTTGTCAAAATTCAGATTATATTCTTAAAATTGGTATATTATATTGCATATTAATCATACTTCAATTTTTTTAAGTAGATGTTACTGATCATACAACTAATATCTTGAATTCATGGTTTACCAAGCATTTTTCCTTAATCTGTCCCTTAAACCCTATACCAAGGCTCAAAAGCTATATAACTTATACAAAGTCATATAGCTAACAAGTGACAGGGCTGGCACTCTAACTCCTTTCCTACATATAACTATCTGTAATAAAGGGAAAACATCATGACTTCCTCTAGTTCAGTGGTTCTCAACTTTCCTAATGCTGCGAACCTTTGATACAGTTCCTGTGAGTCGCGACCCACAGGTTAAGAACCGCTGCTCTAGTTTGTGTGAGCCATGAAAGCAATTTAGTGGATTAGATCACCATTTTTTTTTTTTAAACTGGAAAGGCATTAAAAAAAAAAAAAATCAGAGTTCATTATACTTAGAAATGTTAAATATTGGTTACTAAACTTTTGTTATTATTGAAAAACAGAGAGTTTGGATGTTTGTGTATACTAGGCTACGAAATCAAACGTATTTCTTACTGTGAGCCCTAATCACAAAAAGTATGAAAACAACTGGGGCAGGCCAAACAAGGAATTACAATAGTAGAGCTGGTCGCTGTGAGGTAAACGAATGGATGTATTGTCCTGCAGACAAATGGTTCTAAAGAACAAGGGAGAAAGAGCAAGTGGAAAACAACTGCCAGACTCCAAAAATACCCAGTGCACACTTAGATAGATAATTAGGCATTCTTACATTCACATTTAATGTTTTCAAACTTATCTTCCCTCGCTTTCCCTCTTCCAAACCTTTTCAAAAGGTATAAACAATGGAAGGTTATAAACTAAACAATGATTCCTTCACCTTTATATATCACCTGAACTGTACTTTATACACAGAGAATGCTCAGGTGTTTGTAGGACAAATGCCAGTCTATTAACTCTGCCTAGGGACCCTAACACTAAAGTAATTCTATATTCCTTTAACAAGATAGTGTCTTGTGAAATTCAATTCTGATAGTAACTCAAGTAATAACCTAGAAATGTGAAGTACTTTTGCAGGCCTTTCACAGAATAACTTAAAGTGATGCATTTTATTATAATATTAATGCTTCCCATATTTCCATTTAATATTTCTAAAAAATACTGTTATTCAAATGTATGACTTCAGCACAAGTCTTATATCCCTTTCTGAAATTTTGGCCAAATAAGGATAGTCCCATTAAGAAAGTGTAAATTAAAAGCACACATGCAATGTATATGCCATGAGATGGCAAACTTTAATTAGAAAACATATTTCCAGCACATATCAAAGCATCAATGGCAAATGCTTCCCTGAGCTCTAACACACCAAAAATAGTTTAAAGAGCCCTCAAAATATCTAGCTACCCTTTCACTTCTCACAGCTCTGTATTGATCTATAACACACATCCCCTGGAAAGCTCAGCTCCAAAGGTGTCACACCACCTTTCAGTTCACTTATCAGGGAATATTTTTTAAAGGGGTAAAAAGAAACAGAACTGAATGCAGGTTCAACATACTTCATTTTTGATGAAACTCAGCAAAACCCAAGAAGAAAGGAAAGAAATCATAATTAGTCCCACTTTACAAATAAGTGAATAATCAAATAATTGCTTTGTCACAATCACAGAGCTAAGAAATAGTAAATTCCTATCTTGCAACGACAATCTTCTGATTCTAAATCCAATACTCCTTCCACACTACATCAGTCAATAATGAGTTAGAAAGAATTTAAGGCCGCCATGCATGTTCTCAAGGCTCGACCACAATGGATCCAACTGCCTAACCTAGACTAAACAAGGCCTGCCTGTTCCTTTCCTAGCCTGAACCCCTGGCCTACACAGAGACAAGCAAAAGCGTAAACTCAGAAGAGAACAGTGAGCACGGGGGGGACAGCAGTTCAGTCAGCAAGTCCATGTGAGGAGAGGATCAACGAGGAATTCAGGAAAAATGGTCCTGGCACATCTAAAGGAAAGCAGGGGTAAGGAAACATTCAGCGATCCAGACAGGTGGTCTGAAAGACCCACAGCAGGTCCTTGTCGCAGCTTCCACACCCTGTGCAAAAGACAAGATTCCATCTCCAGGAAGCCTGACTACAGCCAAGCCAGGTCTAGATCTAATATCAGGCAGGTTATCAAAGTAGTGACTCTTTCACTAGTTCAATTAAATATTAACCATCCTTACTATGTGCCACACAACATTGCCCCTGCCTTCAAAAGGTTTACACTAGTGAGAAAGATAGACAATAAATGATGTAGTGGAAAAATAAGCACTGGGCAGTATGGTAACAATCTAAAAGTTTTGACCTTACCAGGCCTGTTGTAAGGATGAGGGAAGAGAGGAGAGATGGGGGAAGGATAAAGAATTAAAGTCTTCAGTGAGGACCCCAATACAGGACAGAACAACACGGTTTCTATAATGGGCTATTGAAACCACTCCATGACTCAGTGTCTACAACTGAAAGATTATGGGTTGGCAGTGTGCAAGAATTGCCATATAGAAGTCATATAGTGAATGTAAGCGCTGCATATGAAAGGGCAAAAAATGCAGTATCCATAAAATATGAAGAAACCTCAAAAATATCATACAGTATACTATCCAGCAAGAAAAGTGAATGAAGTGCTAATGTCTGGAACAATGTGAATGTACCTTGAAAGTACCATGCTAAGTGAAAGAAGTCGATCACAGAAGACCACATACTGTCTAACTCCATTTACATGAAATGTCCAGAAGAGGCAAGTCTACAGAGACAGAAAGTAGACTGGTGGCTGCCTAGAACTAAGGAAGTAAAGGTAAAGTAGAGAGGGACTATTTACAGATGTGAGGTGTCTTTTCATGGTGATGAAAATGTTCTAAAATTGATGGCAGTGGTGGTTATACAATTCTTGTGAATATACTAAAAAACACTGAATTATACGCTTTGAATGGGTAAATTGGATGCTGCGTGAATTATATATCAAAGATGTAACAAATGCACCAATGTACATTCCTGTAAAAGTTCAAACATAAAAACTGCAGATGGCTTTATCATCAGCCTTAAGAAAGCACTTGCAGGTTAGGTTACATCAGCACAGTAAAGTGTATGGGATTTGGAGCTGCCTGGAACAAGATTCCAGCTACAGCTGCACCATTTGTCAACTGGACACTTGGGCAAGATACTTACATAACCTATTTGAGTTTAACTAGTATTATCAGATATAAAACAAAAACATCTACCTTGCAGAGTGAAAAGTTACATAATCTAAATAAATGCTGTCTATTGCTACCATTTTCTAAACATTAGTATATGAAAAGTAAATGTTATCAAAAATTTTTATGTACATATCCTTTTCTTAGTACTATCAGAAGAATAAAACATGTCAACATTCGAGTCCATTTTTTCAAATCATTCATGTCAAGATCTAGGTTTCATTCACCTAAGTCCGTCTTATACCAGTGCCTAAAATGGAACTCTGGATATCAGAGGTGCTAAATATTTTTTTGAGTGCTTACCATAGTCTAGTTAGTTACTCTGTTTTATGCTGGGTGAATGATGACGTCGAATTCAAAAAGCAGTGAATGGTATATAAAACCAGTGTATGGTGCCCCATGATTGCATTAATGTGCACAGCTATAATTTAATAATACATAAATAAATAAAAAGCAGTGAATGGACTGCCACGCTTCTTCCTCTATTCAGCAGTGTCCAACCTGCAGTCCACAGCATGCTGATTTTGTGAGGACTTTTTATCTGGAGTGTCAGATATCATAAAAAGTGTGCAAGGGGCTATTTTTTGCTAATCAATTTTCATTAGTGTTTGTGTATTTAATGTGTGGCCCAAGATGACTTACTCTTCTAACATGCGGAAGAGAAAGAAAGGCAGAACACCCCTGTAAGTCTGTATCATGCGTACGTATTTTTGATGTAATTGTTCATTTGGGTTTGTTGTTGCTGTTGCTGTTATTCCTTTTTCATTAACCATGAGTTATAATACATTCAAAAATATATTTCCCAGAAAACCTTACTTGACTATGCAAAAATTTGTAATTTCTCAGAAAAACTTGACTATGTAAGGAGCACATATACACCTGTGTGTCTCTGTCATGTTAATCACTTTTAAGAAGCCCCATTATTTTCAACATGAAGAAAAAATGGAAAAGTATGCTGAGTTTTGTCATTTTTAAGCAAAAATTTTAAAAATATGTGCACAATATTTTAATCTGGTTTACTTTAATTAGCAACTACATATTTCTGGGAAGCTGACACATCTTTAGCTATTTTTTCTACCTCTTTCTAAAGTATAAAATTCATTCCCAAAGAATGAAAGCTGATTTGAATAACTCAGAGTTGACTAACAATTTGTAATTAAACAAATTTTTTAAATTAACATATCAACTATTCCCTTTCACAACTTTAAAACAACAATTTAAGGTATTTTACCAGTTCTGTGTCTTATTTTTGCACTGTAAAAATAGTACATTTCCAATCCATGCAGCTTTTAGCAATTTAAAACATGTTAGCATAGCATGCTACCAACAGTGGTTAATTAAAATTCATAACAAAGGAAATGTTGAGGATAACCTTACCATATCATCTGTCAGTGTCCTAATATTTAAATTCTGCAAATGAAAAAAACCAAGCATATCAGTAATTTATAATAGCTTTTTTAAAATTTTAGTTAATAGGGTACATTCAAAATTCTACAATGCTAACGTGAATGTAATTAAATTTCTGACAGTCTAATAAAAATGCATTATATATTGTTTTAATCTCTTTCCCAAAAAGATGGACAAAAGTTACCCAGCTTGTGGTAGTTTCAAACATTTACTAAAATTTATTGACTTTCTAAACCTCACAAACTAAAAACTTAACTGTGAGACAATAAATACATTCTCCCAATTAATAGTATTAATTAGCATTAAGTATAGGAAGTTAGAACACAATTGATAGACTTAAATGATTTTCAGAAAATTTTTCAAATAATAAAACAGTGAAACTTTAAATTTACCATTAGTATGCAGCATAATAGATAATGAAGTACTTTGATGGCTTAATTAACTTAAACAATTCTAGTAACGAAGAAGAATGTACTAGAATATCTATTTGCATCTTTAACATCAGTTTGATTTATCACCAGTGGTGACAGTAGACACTTTTCAATTTCATTGCTAGTTTCAAGAACCCTTTTGCTGATTTCCTTGCTAGACAAACATAAGACCACTTTAAAAAGTGAATAAATTAGTTTCCTGCAAGTGCAATTCAAAAGAAAAAATAATTATTTAGAAAAAAACAATCACAGAAATCTAAGTTTTATAAATCTCAGAGTAGGGCAAGGTTTTGCATTCAAGGAGCTGGTTTCAATCACCAGTTCTCTTTCCTCTTATTCACTGGCGCATTAGATCCTTACAAGGACAGAGACAGGGTCAAACACATTTTCTAAATAGGAAAACAGGTCTATTTTCTATAAGTACAAAAGGACAGGTGTTAACAATTATCACCTAACAGAAAAATTGATTTAACATAACAGTTAAATTTAACATTTATTGAACAGAATGAAATTAAATTCATGTCTGTGTCCTCAACTATGCTTTCATGCTTATGAATCTATCTCAATGATGATCCAGATTAAAAATCTTTACACTGCAACTTACTATCCCAGATTCTCCTCCCCCATTCTTTCACCAAAATGTCCCTTTCTAGCGCAAAGGAACAAAGTAACTGGAGGAACCTAAAATGAACTTTGCATATGCCAAAGAGAATGTGGCCAAATGAAGAACCAAGAGCCTGCCACTAGGTTAGAGACTGAACTGCAGGTTAACTTAGAACTACCTACTTTCACCTGGGAAAAAGGACGTAACCCTAATGAATAAACTCTAAGGCAGTGGTTCTCAACCTTCTAATGCCACAACCCTTTAATACAGTTCCTATGGGTCATGACCCACAGGTTGAAAACCGCTGCTCTATGGGTTACTATCTAATACTAGGCTATAAAATTTGGTTTTTATCAATACCATCGTCAGCCTCTGAAACTAATAAGTGATTCCTCCTATGCTTCTTATGAGTGAGTGTGATTCTGAGTAGGCACTTAGGGCGAGAGTGTCATTCCAGAGATTACTAAAATTAAACCCAAAACTACAGGGCGCTCAAGTTTGCAGAGGAAAAGAGCTGAGGAAATGCCCGTGGGGGGCTGCCATCCTATGACTGCTTGCTATATGGGCGCCTTCCTGCCAAGAGAGCTTTCCAGCCCACTGCACTTGGTTAACCACATTTCTCTCTTTTCTTATTCTACAGTCAGAAGTATCGCCCCAATAACAATTCATTGCACTCTTGAAAGGGGTCATTTCAAGTGTCTGTGGCAAAAAAATAAGAGTATAGACAACTTCTGACACAATAGCATGCCAAGACCTAATGCTTAAAAAGTACAAGCAAAGAAATCAAGTATAAAGCTGAAATCTTATTAGAATAGTATGCAACAAAAAGAGAAAACATCTACTTACACAAATGAAATACTCCCAAAGACTAGTTTAAGTTCCTTCAGAAAATGTCATAAAAGTGATGTTTAAAAAAAAAGAAAAAGAAAATGAAGAAGAGACAATGAAAATAGACCATCAATTTTACTGGGGCCCGTGCAAGATTTATGATCTAAAAACTGAATAGAAGATACAGAAACTAAAAATACCAGCTAAAAAAATAGGAAATATAAATTTCTTGATGTAAAATCCAGAAAATATAAACATCTCAGAGAAACATTTTTATATACCTTCAAAGGCCTAAAATGAAACAGCCTTTTCAATCAGAGTGGGACTCACAATTTTCAGAAAAGAGTAGTCACTCCTGGTCAAAAACAAAGCAACACAAGGTTTCATTGTGTTAGTCATAGTTTTTGTTTGTTTGTTTTTGAGACAGAGTCTCACTTTGTTGCTCTGGGTAGAGGGCCGTTCCATCATAGCTCACAGCAACCTCAATCTCTTAAGCTCAGGTGATTCCCTAGCCCTCCTGAGTAGATGGGACAGCAGATGCCTGCAATAACACCCAGCTATTTTTAGAGATGGGGTTTCGCTCTTGCTTAGGCTAGTCTCAAACTACTAAGGCTCTCTTATTAAGGTTCTGGCAGCACCAACACTTGCATGTTGAGAACAGAAACCTGGACATCGCCTTTGAATTTAACTTCTTTCACACCTCCCATCCACGCTATCAGCAAGTCCTGTTTGCTCTATATTCAAATTTTGCTTTCATATTGAGAAATCTATCATCCTTAATGTATTATGCCAGGCTGCTATCAAGTTTCACTCTCACTTTTTTTGGGTAGAGATGGGAGTCTTTTCTTTGTTGTCCAGGCTAGTCTAGAACTTCTGGGCTCAAGGGAGCCTCATAGTTTTTATACTTATAGTCTTAAACTACCTCACTGAATGTCTAGTGTTTTTTTTTGTGTGTTTCTTTTTTCTTGCCAATTAAATTGCTAGAGTCTTGCCCTATTTTTTAAAATTATATAAGCATGTACATAAGCCAGTTACAACTTATATGTATTGATAAACATAACAAAAAAAGTTATGAAACACAACAGAATTATAATGTAAGGGTAGCCTGCAGGAAAAAATAAGAAAATTCAAAGGTATGAAAAAGGTGTGGAAAGGAAAACAAGAGACTGGCAGAAAAGAAAAATGCTAAGGTCAAGTACATCATTCTTTCTCTTCTGGAAAACACTTACCTATCAATTCTCACCACCAGCAAGAGAAGTCAGTGGGAGAGGAAACGACAGCAAATTCAAGGGCCCATACAGAAGTGGAGATATTGACTATCAGAATAAACAGCTGGAAGACAGATCTGAGAATGTTTCTCTATCAAAACAATAAAGTCAGGTCAGAATAGGTTTCATTTCAAGATTTAGCTGTCTGAAAAATAGAGATTACATGGTTACTTGTTTACACATGTACAACCAAAAGAAAAACCCTAGAGACACATTAGCATTAAAAAATCAGAATGGATCTAAGCACTAGTAATTTCCTAGAAACAGGAATATTCAATCATGGTCTACCTCAAACACAACAGAAAAATGAAGAAATAAACACTAAATACCTAGTGAAAAAATATTAAGTGGTACTCTTTTGTAGGGTGTTAGAATGTTAATACAAATTCAAGCTCATGATTAAAAAGATTATATTATCTCAAGATCCTGCCTGTTTCACTTATATATTTATAAAATAGAGACTATGCATTAAATTGAAATTGCTGGGGGAGGAGGGTAGAAAAGAAAGAACCACTGACATAAAATCCTCAGATAATTCTGCAGGGTTTTAGTCTTACTTCTACAAATACAAAACTAGAAGGGTAACATCCTTACTTAAAATAAGAAAAAACTTCATAACACAAAAATATTGCTTTCATAGTGATACTTGAGGTACTATTTAAATGTTTGGTTAACTTAACCAAGACACTTAAAAAATGAAGTACTTCTGTTTTATAGCCACCAGCAACTCTTTTTACTATCTTCCTGTTCAGGGAAATAGGAACTGCACACATCAATCCAGTTCATGAGTAACCTTTGCTGACATGCACTCCAAGAAGGAAATAGAAACATAAAATCAACTATTAAATGGAAACAACTAAAGAACACCTTTAAAAATAACCTGATAGTAACCTTTCCGGTCGTATTTACTCACCGTCCCCCCAAAAAAGGTTAAAAGAATATAGTCTTAGATGTGTATTAAATCTTACACCTAAATATGACTTTGTGAACCTTTACTTGCATTACCCGCCTATGATTCCATAGGTGTTGTTAATGCTTTATGGAACTGGGATAGAATAAAACTGGTGATAATATTGATAAACAGTTCTGTCCACAGGATCACTAGTAATTGGCTAAGGTGTAGTATTAAAGTACACTAGGGCTCTTTTCCTAAACCAAAAACGCATCCTTCTTACTGTGGTCCTATTTCTCAACTTGGTAATTCTATTTTCTCCCTAAAAAGCAAGGAGTGCCACATATGGATAGATAACAATGTTTTCAGCTAATGACAGTTCCTAGGATGAATGGTCAAGAGGGTCACTCTGGAATTGAAAGAGGGAAAGGACAAAAAAGCCTCTATAGATTTTTCTTCAAAAGAACATAGGATTCGGGGGGAGTAGAAACACAAAACACAGGTCTCTATGTTCTCATTTAAGCAATGCATCAAAACTTTTATTGAAGATAGTGGATGCTATCTCAAAATAGATTTAGAGCTTTAAGAGCTCTGTAATAAATGTTGTGAATATCAAGAGGTAACTGAAACAGTTACCCCAGTAACTTAGTTTACAAGTACAGCAACATTATAACATACAAAGCAAAATACAAACCCTAGACATCTACACACAATGAAAAAGATTCTAAGCTGGAGCCCAAGACTTTCAGCAAATTTATGTTTTTTCCTTCTGGTTACCATACATGGGTTATTACAAAAGTTTTGAGATACACAAAAAGCAAGAAACATAATATCCACAGGTATGGAAACAAATGAAGCCATCCCAGCAACACTGATAAGCTAAGCAAGTTGAAACTTGCAAAGGCCAATCAGAAAGGACACTGTTGACTGTGTTTCTTGGAAGTGAAATAATTAGACCATAACAGACTCTGCCTCAAAACTTTCATAGTGATCCACATATTTGAATGAGCAAGCCAGCAGGGCAAAGATCTGTCCATTGATGTCTTTAGGAACATAACAGCCACCATCAGAGGTCAAGCTAGAAGGCATAGATTAATTTGTTATAGTCATCAGAGCCAAGTACATAGTAATTTTCTTTTTTTTTTTTTTAGACAGAGCCTCAAGCTATCGTCCTGGGTAGAGTGCCATTACATCACAGCTCACAGCAACCTCCAACTCCTGGGCTCAGATGATTCTCCTGCCTCAGCCTCCCAAGGAGCTGGGACTACAACCATCCGCCACAACACCTAGCTATTTTTTAGTTCCAGCCGTCATTGTTGTTTGGTGGGCCTGGGCTGGATTGGAACCTGCCAGCTCAAGTGTATGTGGCTGGTGCCTTAGCCACTTGAGCCACAGACTTTAAATAATCTTTGATTGATACAAGTTTTCCTCTTATCAGCAAGAGGAAAACCTGTAGGATTAAACCCTCCAAATGCATTTGACTTAAAAGACAATTTTTGCGAACTGGACCCTCTAGATTGGCTTGTTTTCAACTTTTTGGTATATACAAGAATCACCAAGACTTCCTTTAAAAAATAGATTATAGGACTTCAGCCTCCCAAGATTCTGATTCGGTAGGTCTAAGGTGGGACTTGGGAGCCTGCATGCTCAAGTGGCCATGTTTATAATGATGCTGCAGCATGCCCAGGACCACTAGAGAAGCCCCACTTCACATTCCTCTGCTGTCCACCATTAAACAGTCCCTCAGCCTACATATATATATATGAATTCTCATCACACGGCTCACTTTAAAGGTGGATGTCCCCAAAATTAGCCACATAAAGATTACAGACAAGTATAAGAGGATTTCAAAGAAAGATAGGGAGCTAGCTGAGTTGAGACAAGTTTTACTGCTATGAAGTAACAGATATCAATTAGTATTAAGAAAATCCAACAGTCTCTGATATGTAGTATGAATTACTAATGGCAGCATTTATTCAAATGCTTAGTTTATCTCTAAAGTAAAATCATTCAGTCTCATAAGCATATATTTAGTACCTTAATACTGAAGATTGTTCATTATATCAAACCACAACATGACACTATTTGTTTGACAAAATAATAACAAGCTACTGACCAACACAGTGATGTCATACTTTAAGGAGAAAAAGCGAAGATTGCTCTTAATCATAATCTGTCACTGATAATAATATGTTAAAGCATTATTTAGATTTTTGTTTTAAAATCCAGATTATTCCTTTCCACCAATAACTTACAAATATATACTTCAACCTAATAACATTTCTAGTCCACACACCTGTATTTGCTTTAAAGTCAACACCAGTTATAAACACTATGGAAATGTATAGTATTACTACTAATGATGACACAAACACACCTCCAGTCTATCTAAGGATCATCTTTGCAGCAACTACACAACATACATAAATGTGAAAATATAATTCTTCAAGGGCTCCAGATTTAACATCTAAGAAAGGTCCAAAAATAACACGAAGCGTTTAAAGCAGTGAGGATAAGAGTAGAGCTGGTTCTTTGGTACTGTACTAAAGAAAACCTTCTTAAGTTGATAGCTCATTGTGTGGTTTTTCAGTTTGAGGTGGAGAAAAATGAGAGAGGAGACGTTAAGAACAGGTGAGCATTAGGAAAAGCTCTGCAGCATGTTTTAAATTGTTCATTTTTTTCAAAAGGGTAATTCTGCCAGAAAGACAAACACACCGCCCATTTTCCGAGGCTTCTGTCATTCACCCAAGAATCCAGACCTCCTTTCTCCATAATTCCATCTTTGTGAGAGGAGTCATCAAGAAAGAACCATTTCAGGAGAAGGCATCATTCAACTGTCCACAGAATTTGAGAGAAAATATTCATTTGTGTGAGAACACAAGGTTTTCAAACAATCAAAAGGTACAAAATACTTGACAGGAAATGACTGCCTTTCTAGAAAAACCAATTATCAAATCATGGCTTGGAACTCTAACCTAGATTACACATCACAGCAGGTTGGCACTTAACAAGCCATTTTTCATTCTAACATAACTAGAGTTCTTTTTCCTTCAATGTTGAGGTAAAATTAAAGAGAAAATCCAATGGCTAATTCCACTAATGCAGTCTTAATACCTATTTTAGGATGTTCTCTTCAGCTGCTCCAGTTCTTTTTACCCATACTAAAAGATCAAAAACTCTTCTGTATTATATCCAGGGAAAAGTGATTCAAATCATTGAACCACTTCAAAACAGCTTTGGTTCTAGGTTATGAGAATCCAAGACCTTTTTCATTGTCTGGAGAAGGCTGAAAAGCACTCAATGTATTTGCTATAGGGACATTTAAAATAACCCCAGAGCTTCCACAATCACCTTGACGCTTACCCAAACTAAATTACTTCTAAGCGTGCCTAGCCTTGCAGTGATCTTGTCTAAGACACAAATTTAGACTGGACAGTTCTGAGTGCCACTCATTATTTCACATATATTTCAGGAGGATTTTGCTTACATTTCAGCATCACCATAAGGAAAAGAAATTTTTCATGAACAGTTTGGTAAAATAAATCCCATGTTCACTTTAATTTTATCAGTCTACTTCTACAGTCTATACTCCCGAAATAAGAAATACAACCATAGGTTCATATACAAATATGCATCACCAAAGCATTGCTTTAAATATCTAGAATTTTAATCAACTCAACATTTTCTAAAATATGAGAAAGATTAAATAAATCACAGTCCTGCCATATGGACTACAATGTCGTAAAAAAATGTTTACAACATAATGATACATAAAAAAAAATATTTAAAATTGCATATGTGTCAGGTGTGGTATGGCTCTTGCCTTGTAACCCCAGCACTTTCGGTGGCTGAGGCAGGAGAATCGCTTAAGCCCAGAAGTTTGAGACCTGGCTGGCTGGCCAACCTGGCAAAACCCCACCATATCTACTATAAAAGCAAAGAAAAAAGAAAAAGAAAGAGAGAGAGGGAGGAAGGGAGGAAAGCAGGAAGGGAGGAAGAGAGGAAGGAAGGAAAATAGCAGGGCATTGTGGTGCATCTATGGTCCCAGCTACTCCAGAGGCTGTGGTGGTAGCATCATCTAAGGTCAGGAGTTGGAGGCGTCACAGAGCTATGATCATGCCACTACACTATAGCATGGGTGACAGAACAAGATCTCGTATCTTTAAAAGAAAAAAAAAAAAAAGGAGGCGCCTGTGGCTCAAAGGAGTAGGGCGCCAGCCCCATATGCCAGAGGGGAGTGGGTTCAAACCCAGCCCCAGCCAAAAACTGCAAAAAAAAAAAAAGGATATGAAATATAATTCCAACTTCATTAATATATACATTATGAAAAAAACAAGACAGGAAGCACTGTTAATTTTATATATCTGAGTTGTGGGATTTGGGGCATTTTCTTATTTTCATGTATTTTCCCAGTTGTCTCACAACGAGCATATTTATTTTTATGATAGGCAAAGCTTTTTTTTTTTAAGTTACTATGGATAATACTTTTGATACTGAACAGAAAACATAGATTAGTTCCTTTTCAGATAAAAATGTATGCATTAGCCAGTAAAAGTAAAAATGAAAATCTAAAAAATGTAATAAATACAGTGAGCACAGACTTTTTATAGGTGGGGTTTTCAATGCATATTTTCAAGTGTGTCGGAATATATTAAGTACATTATTCATTTGTTTTCTAATTCACATATATAAATTAACCAATCTTAAAAAGCTCCTTGGTTCTGTGAATTATTGACGTTGTCACCTGCTACAGACTTAATTCCAAGAAAAATATACGAATCACTACATCACAAGCACAAATCCTTTTGACACAAATTCAATTTCTGTAGCAACAATAATATATTGACTTAGCTTTATATTTCTATTTTATGACACTTATTAATGGTAGAGATAAAAGAAATCTATCATTTTTCTTTATTATAAATGTAAACGATATCACATCATCTTGAGAAAGTTAAAGTATATACACTAGATAATCCCTTAATGTAAATAACAACACTAAGATAAAATGCAAGAAACAAAACATAACACTTATGATTTTTCAAGAAAGACCTAGTATCTCATAATCCTAATTTTTTCCTACTACATATATATAATGATGTTACTAACATGTTTAAGACACATTAAATACAAAGAGGACCTTAGGGGCCAGTAACCAAAAGAATGGCAAGTAAGCAAATAATCAAAATGCAAGATAATGGGATAAGCACCACAACAAGGTAGTCAACAGTAATTGGAAGAAAAGGCTCTATCTGCTAATTATATATGCTTAAATGGATGCTAATTAACATGCAAAAGCAATATTTAAGACTAAAGTCACATAAATTTTTAGCCACGATTTAGGAAAAACTTGTGATGTAGAATTTGTTTTTCTTATAGAATGAGAGATTCCTAAAATATTCATGCAACAAATATTTATTAAATATTAAATATCACAGTGTCCTTGACAAGGGATATACAAGTGAATACAAAAAAGATTTTCATCTAAAGGAATTTACCTTCCACTGGGAAACATACAATAAACACTTTACACAGGATGTTAGAAGATGACTGCTCTGATAAAAAATGAAAAGTACTTTGTAACACTTTGGAGTAAAAGTGGAGACCATATCCTAAGTGAAGTGGAATATCTAAAGAATGGAAAAACAAACACTGCATGCACTCACTATTAAATTAGAACTAACCGATGAAAAAGGAGAAACCGATGTAAAAAGGAGAAAGCGATGAAAAAGGAGAAACCGATGTGAAAAGGAGAAAAGTAAAACTCAGTGGAAATCCAGCCAGGTAGAGCAGGGATGAAGGGGGAGGAGGGGGTGGGTGAACAGGTACTGGGTGGCAGGCAGACATATAACCCTGACTCAAGCATGGCAAGAGCAATGCATGAAACCAAAATCACGTGTACTCCCATAATATTTTGAAATAAAAAAAAAAAAAGACAGTGAGCTATGATGATTCTACTGCACTCCAACGTAGGCAATAGAGCAAACTCTAAAAAGTAAAAAGCAAAAACATAAAAGACAAATAACTGGTTCAGCCTCCATAGAAAGCCTACCATTTGGCCCTGTCATCCCACTACTAGGCATTTACTCAAATAAAAAAAAAAAAGACATCTTAACACAGTGACATTTGTACTTGAACATTCATAGCAGTTCAGTTCAGAATCACCAAGATGTAGAAACAACCCAGTGTCCATCAGCACATGAACAGATTAATAAACTGTGGTATAGGTATACCATAGAATACTATTAAGCCATAAAAAAAGATGGAGATTTTGTACTCTTTGTAACAAATTGGATGGATCTGGAGCACATTCTCCTAAATATCACAAGATAGGAAAAACAAGCATCACATGTACTCAATACCAATTTGAAAATAGGAGATTAACAATCACACACATGAGAGAAAATCCCAAATTCATGAAGGGGGTAAGGGATTCAATAACTTCCCACCCAGTGGGTACAATGTATGGATACATGACACACCCTCTAGGTGCAAGACACAGCTACAACTCTGACTTTAAGCTTTCAAAATGTGTAAATTACATAACTTAATGATTCATACCTTCACATTAATCTGAAATTTTAAAAAAGCCTGTAGCTCAAGCGGCTAAGGCGCCAGCCACATACACCAGAGCTGGCGGATTGAATCCAACCCGGGCCTGCCAAACAACAATGATAACTGCAACTAAAAAAAGAAAAAAAGAAAAAAAGAAAAAAGAAAAAAAGCCAGGCGCTGTGGTGCGTGTCTATAGTACAGCTACTTGGGAGGCTGAGGCAAGAGAATCACTTAAGCCCAAGAGTTGGAGGTTGCTGTGAGCTGTGACGCCACAGTGCTCTACCCAGAGCAACAGCTTGAGGCTCTGTCTAAAAAAAAAAAAAAAAAAAAAAAAGGGAAGGAAGGAAAGAAGGAAAGGAAAGAATAAAGAAAAGAAAGAAAAAAGTAGTTAGGCCAAGAAGGGCTTGAGATGCAGGGCAGAAGGGTTTGCAAGTTGCAATTTTAAATATGGGAAACTGGAGTAGGCATAGGCCTCATGGAGAAAATGGTGTTTGAGCAAAAAGCTGTAAGCTGGCTAAAAAGGCATCAATGCAAATGGGGCAAATGTTTCTGACAGAAAGGAAAGCCAGAACAAAGCTGTCAGGAGAAGAGTGTCTGATGTTCAAGAAACAAGGAAGGCCATTTGGCTCCAACAACACAAAATGAAGTTGGTGGGAAGGAAGAGGCAGCAGAGTGGTCCCTATCATTCAACATTTTAAGGACGTGGGCTTTATTCTGAATAATCACAAATATGCTGTAAGTATAAAAAACATTCTAAACAATCAACTTATGCAGTAAATTAGTCAAATCAGCACATTATACAAGGTATCTGGGGAAGGGAGAGGTATGTCCTCAAGTAATTATTTACTTCAGGGATCTTTAAGTGGCTTGTCTAGTTATGTGGCCAGAAGTCATTTATGGAAGGTATTAGAAATACTTCCCAAAACACTGTAAAGCCACTAAAAGTATTTTTTAGACAAAGTCAGGCATGTTTAGAGAAAAGAAGGTGAAAGGGGAAAAAAATCTTACTTATAGCTGTTTAAAAATAACCCTGAGGACCCATCAGAAGTCTGATCATCAGCCTAAGGGGTCTGCCTCAGAGGTCTGAACAAAGATAGTATGGTGCTCCACAGACACCCATACCTGAGCCCCAGCCACAGGGACCCTCACCAGCACCCACATCACGACTGTCACTCCTCCAGCTCCTGTGATCAAGGGCGCCTCTTCTTCCTGCACTACTAATCTCCAGGTTACTGTAGTCTCTCTAACTTGCCCTTTCCCTTCCGATACTTTTGTAAGTGATTGCCACATTAAACTGACCTACCATGGTTTCTATTTCCTGTCTGCTCCTTGGCTGCAACACTCCTCCGGGATCTTCTCTCTCAATTCCTGTGTTCACATGGCTGAAGTTATCCTACCTGTCCTCCTAATCACCTTTCAAATCCCACCTGCTTCAGGAAGATTCTCAACCTATGACCAAGGGTTTATGTGTAATCTGGAATCGCTGGGCTCTAGACACGCCTGTGTGAAAGTCAAAGCAATAGAAGTCGCACTCTGCAGAAATACCAAAGCCTATTGGGAAGAAAAATGGCACCGTACAGCCTCACAGAGAGAGAGAGAATGAGAGAACCTGCCAGTTTTCAGTTCTTGGTTTCAGTCCCTCATGAAGGCCAGCTACACTTATTGTTCTTAATTCCAGGAACTACCCATGTGTCATTACAATTTCTTCTTTCAGATTTTAACTATTCTATGAAGATCTATTTCTTTAAGCTAAATGGGCCTTGACTGAGGCAGTACCCAAGACTGCAAAAGGGGTCCCTGGTAGCCATTCAGTATAGTCCACTTTATCATCATTACTACCACCACTTACTGGGCACTTCACGACTACTAATACACCCAACAATCCTATCAATTGGCTTTTATCCTCCCTCCTATTAGAGATCAGAACAGTGAGTGGCAAGGAAGGGAGTTGCCAGAGTTGAAGGGTACCCAGGCTGGGAATGAAACCTTGGTCATTCTGACCCCAAAACCCAGGCACATTATCCTTCCCATCCCTCAATCTCTAGTATTAATACTATTATGGGACAGCCACAGTTATCAAATCTAGAGAGAAATACATACAGTGGAAATAAAGCCATTTCTGAATTATTTATAGGACAAAGAAATTAAAAAATGAAATCTTAACAAGAAAGATGAGTATAATTCCAATTGGATGATGACTGTGTGGTAACAACAACATTTACTACAAAATCATACCTTAAAACTGCAGAGAAATGAGGATGGATAGGGGTAAGGGGATTGGAATTTTTGTAAACTGTCTAACACTAACACATGGCTTGCTAGAGAGTTTCCATCTTTGTTTTTTTTGTTCTTGTTTTGTTTATTTTGAGACAGAGCCTCAAGCTGTCGCCTTGGGTAGAGTACCATGGCATCACAGCGCATAGCAACCTACAACTCCTGGGCTCAAGTGATTCTCCTGCCTCCATCTCCCAAGTAGCTGGGACTACAGGCTCCCACCACAACACTCAGCTATTTTTTGGTTGCAGCCGTCACTGTTGTTTGGCGGGCCGGGCTGGATCAAACACACCAGCTCAGGTGTATTTGGCTTGCGCCTTAACCGCTTGAGCTACAGGCGCTGAGCCCCACCTTTGTTTTTTTAAAGCTGTTTCCAAGCATACAACAGAAATGTAATAAATAGTTGTTTATGTTTCTTTTCAGAGACAGTTGGACTCCCTGGGCTCATGTGACACTCTTGCTGCAACCTCTTATGTAGTTATATCTGTAGGTATGCACCACAACGAACAGCTTTGAACAGTCTCTTATTTTTCATTTATAAATTTTTTAAGCTTCATATATACCACGAGCCTTTAAACCATGCCCTCCCAATTCAGACTAAAATATAAACCAAAACTATTCACATTCCTACAAGCCACTCAAAAAATTTCCAGTCGGAAATGAATTACACAACAGCTAATTAAAGAAAATTAACTGATAAAGTTTGAACTTTTTTTAAATAACTGAATGGCCACTAAGTGTTCTTGCATAATTTGATTACTACCCTCTAAATTGTTTTATCACTTAAAGAGTTAAAAGATGATTACATATTTACAAAATTAACACTTGAAAAAAACAGAAAAAGAACACAATTCCAACTTTTACATGCAGCTCCAGTACTATATACAACATGTGGGCTACATTTTACATTTCTTTTAAAAATATTCATCAAGCTGAATGTAGTCACTGAGCATCTAAGCTGGCAAGCTAGTGGGTTAAGGCCAGGATAGAAAGACCTATAAAACATGGCACCTGCCCTGCCAGAGTTTATAATCCAAAAGGTTCTAAAGAAAAAAATTAATGAGCTGAGTCATCTATTTTCCCTATTTGTTATTCCAAAAATAATATAACATTAGTAATTATTATTATTAGCCAGAGCTAAACATAGTGAAAAACATGTGTTCCTCACCTTAAATGCTTTTCTTTGCACATGTCCTCCAAAAGAATTTGGGGAATTTTGTCAGGGTCCTACCTTGGGGGAAGGATCCTTCAAGACCTGTGGAAACGGTGCATTGACTGGGAAAAATCAAAGTATAAGTGGCAGGAGATAAAGGGACTGAACACACAGAATAGAATTTTAAAGAGTGGGCACAATGGTCCACTGCTAGCTTGTGGGGCTTCAGGAAGTGGCCCTGAGGGCTTGTTCCGCCCAGCTTTTACTAAAGGCTATTTTCTTATTTAGCCAAGGGGGTAAGCTGAGGAAGAGAACAAAAATGTCAGCAGTTTCTATGAACACAATAATTAAGAAAATGCCCTGAAGGCTATGTTAACCAGTTCGGTGAAAATATTTCAGACTGTATACGGAACCAGCACATTGTACCTCATGATTGCATTATTGTCCACAGCTATGCTTTAATAAAAAAAACAAAAAAGAAAGAAATTTTATACATATGAAGAATAAAAAAAAAAAGAGTTTGAGGTTTCTGTGAGCTACGATGCCACAGCACTCTATCAAGGGTGACAAAGTAAGACTCTGTCTCAAAACAAAAAAAAGAAAGAAAGAAAGAAAGAAGTATAATCATTTCTGTAACTTATTATTACATACAAGAGTAACATTATTTTTATTATTGTCATTACAGCATTATACTGTGTTATTATTACCACACGAGACATTATAATAGTTATTATTATTACCATATATGTGCTATTCATCAAGGATCCAAGTTACATAGCCACCCAGACTAAAAATGTTCTCAGGAATATATCTCGTCTATAATCTGGGAGTCATCTTACTTATGTGTCAACCTTCATTACAACACAGTGAATCATCCCATCTAACCTGTAATATAGCTCCTATTGTTCCCACTTCCCAGATGAAAAAATGAAAGAATTCTTCAAGGTCACACAACATCGAACAGAGGAAACCAGGATTTAAGCCTAGATTAGTTATATCCACAGCTTGAGCTCTTAAAGATCCTGCAACATGGTCTCCCTGCTTTCCCCATACCAGAGTAAATGCCAAATTGTATCCACTTGCACTGTAATCAGTATAAAGGGGATTCAAATATTTACTGAATAAATGAAAACAACTAATTCGTGGAAAGCAGCTAAAAGGGAAGGAAGCAGAGCATAATATTCAGAGAGACAAAGGGTCCAGGGAAAGCTGAAAGGAGGGTTGTTTGGTTTTCCTTCTGCTTTTACTCTTATAATGGAAAACATTTAAGCATTCTTGTAGGACAAGCCTGTAGAATGGAACATTCCTGATGAAATGGGGCTGGGTCAGGAACAGAGGTGAAGGGATTAACCTTGAACAGGAAAACAGATACTCCTCTGTAGATAATGGAGGAGAAGAATGAAGAATGGCTACAGAGACATGATTACAGCAAGTTCCAGCAAAATGGCCTTTATTTTCTCTCGGAAGGTTTAAAAGTGAATGCTGAAAGTCAGAGGTAGCCATCTCTGAAGATCTATTAAGTGAATGCTGTGGTATGTTCTTCTGTGGTGAAAAAAGTGTCATCATTGTTTCCGTGAGAAGAAGGACTAAAACAGAGACCTTAACTGGTGGTCTGGGATAAAAGGGAGGCTTAGGCAATTTCACATTATACTCTTCCACTGTTGGGCTTTTTAAGAGATGCAAGCATTACTTTTTTAATTTAAAGAACTATTTACAACAAAAAAGAATCAGGACCATAGATGAGGTAAAGAGAATGATAAAGGTTTAGCGTAAATGTTGAGAGAAATTAAAAAGGAGGTAACCAATGTGCTAGTTAAAAGTTAGGACTCTAGAGTCAGACAGTCTGTGTTCAAATCCACCCTGCCCTATTTCCAGCTGTGGCACCTCAGGAAAATTCCCTAACCTCTCTGTCTCAGTTCCATCGTGTGCACAAGTAGGAAAGTACCTACTTCAAAGCAATGTGTGAGGAATAAGTGATTAAAATAGTGCCCAGCCCCTGTATTAGTAAGAGCTGAATGAATGTAGTTATTGAGATGATGACTTTGTAGCAGTACTAAGAACAGAGACACCTGCTGTCTATAGGCATCAGTTCAGACAGCTGAGAAAGGCTTCCACCAGGATGCAGCAGTCAGGGAAGCCACAGAGAAACCTGCCAGCTTGAAGGAGACTTGGAAAGCTGAGACAATCAGACAAGGAGGGCAAAGGTTCTATTATTTATTTATATTCTACCTTATGTGAGGTTTGAGGAGGCGAGGAGTGTGAAAGCATCAGGGCTCAAAGGGAGCTCCAGGGTTACTTTTGTGCAGTGTGAGTTTAGGACAGAGCAAATGTTGGCAGAAAAAGAGAATCTAGAAGACTAGATGAAATAGAAAGGGAGAGAAAATGTCCAAGAAGGACACATCTTGTTATGTGACCCACTTCAAGAAGGGCAGGGTCCCTGGACACAACTCCAGTGTCCAAAAGGAGGGAAGCAATGGGGAGAGAGGGAGGAAGGAAGTAGAAGAAAAAAGGTCAAAATGTTGTCACCACCTGAGAATTTAACACTATAGTGATGGGATCTCCCCTACTTCAGAGTCTCAAAAAGAAAACTTTTGTAATACTGCCTGTCACATATTAACTGCTAGTCACTAACGCCTAAGCAACTGTAGCTTAAGTAATCCTCCCAACAATCTAAAAGCATAGATATTCGTTATTTCTATTTTATAGGTAGGAAAAAGGAGGCACATCAGTTGATTAATTTGCCTGGGGATATTCTGCCCTATTTGGATCCAGCCCAACCCTTTTTCATCACAGCTGGGAGGTAGGGTTCTTAAGCCACATTGCCATGCCCAAGTTCTCCAGTGACCCAGATGTGTCTCTGGTCGTGTTTACATGGCCTTGTCCATCCCTACTGGGATCCTTTATAAAAAGAAATGAACACATAGGGCATATCAGTAACATTTAAATAGATTAATCATGAATGGATTAATGAGCCAAGCAGTATAAGGTTACAAGAATAATTTGCATAGATTTTCAATTAGCCAAGCATTCAGATTCCTCCTGTAAATAGGAGTCTACACACATGTCTATCAGGCACCACAAAGAAAGTAACTTCAAAAACTTACATACACATGCATGAACTATTAGGTTGTTTCAAAGGTTTTGTCCGTTTTAATGTCGTGTGTTTTTGTAGCTCCATATATCTCAATAAATATTTATTCTACTGTGTCGTGGTATGTACTGATTGATGGAGAATTTTGTACTCTATACATTGATGCTGCTCATTTTTTTCTACTTTTAATTTTTTTTATTCTTTTCAGCCTATTACTATATGATGTCATTAAGCGATTTTCGGCCAATTTTTCTCTACGAATTCAAATTGAACGAAAGCACTGCCGAAACAGCCCGAAAAATTAACCAGGCATTTGGCAATGATAG
>CAUYPK010008177.1:0-55825 GCA_963574355.1 Loris lydekkerianus | reverse complement strand
TGTGGATTTGTTATTTTTGTTTTTCTGTGAAGCACATACATCGGATGTGGGAGGTAAAGGAGGATCTCAGTTACTCCTGGTCACTCCTGTTATAGCCATCACTGTCTTGTTTCTTGTAACTCAGGTTAGGATTTGGTCTCTCTTGCTATACTGCAAAAAAAAAAAAAAAAGAAAGAAAGAAAGAAAAAGAAAAGAAAAAGAAAAAAAAGAGCCTAAAGAGATGAAGAGATGGGACAGGAGGAAAGACCTCACAGCCCGATCCTCTAGGCCCCGCAGGGGTGGCGAACAAGTTTGACTACGTGCTCAGAGATCGCTCCTCAGAGGGCCCTCCTCAGAAGCAGCATAACAAAATCCAAACTTGGCAAAGAGCCACAGTATACAAAATAATGATAAGAGGCAAAGAGCCGCATTCATTTTGGCCGGGAGCCGCATGCGGCTCTAGCGGTGTGTTCGCCACCCCTGCTAGGGTATGGAGTGATTTTTTTTTCTTCCCCTTAATGGGGAAAAAGCTTATTTCACTGGTACATTACAGCCCCTCAATTTGGGGAGGTAGCAATTTTGGCAAGTGCCACTGCAACACAATACTTGGAGACCTGAACTTTTAAACTCTGGGGGAACAGAAATTTATTGTTGGTCACTGCCAGGTCTGTCCGGTATTGCAGAGGAGTATCGGGGGCTGCAAATAGGAACTGAAGGGGTAAACTTACTAAACCCATGAAATCCTGTGATTGGTTCTTATTTTCCTGTCATGAGAGACTCAATATAGGGGAAATGTCAAGATGCTTATACAATTTTAAAATTTCACAATTAAACGTAAGCTTCTCCCACCACCCCCCAAAAAAAAAGAAAAAAAAAAAAAAAACAAGAAAATCCAAATATCTGAGATCCACCGTTTCAGAAGCCAAAGAGGAAGCAATTCAGCATCTGTATATACTGCATGTTTAAAAGAAGTCTTCACAAAGGAATTAACTCTGAGGTAGGTGTTCCTACCTCTCATTTTTGTATCTGCTTCTAATACTTAATAACTAAAATATCACTGATGGAAGAATAGATATTGAATAGATTATTTTAGTCACCTTAACACTCAAGTAATAGTGAAATGTTCGCTGCAATTAAGAGATTTATATGTATTATATTTGTGAAAGAATGCAGAAATCAAGTCAAGAAAAAAACATAAATACTAAATATAAGAACTCGTGAGTATTCCCTAAAACCCACAGGCAGAAAAACAACCACAACTGGGCCTAAACCAAAAGAAAGAAAGTCACAGGGCAGGGTTACATCACAACTCCTAAGATCACATATTACAGTTTATCAATAGTAACTTATTAATGGTCTCTCAGAGCCAATTCCATATTCCCAGGAGATCATCCATTTGACACAGTATGGAACATTTATCTTTCCAACCTGGGTGAAATTATTTCCATCCTGGGAAGAAAAGAAAATGGACTCATGGACTCATGAATATATGTATGTATATCATCATATGTCAGACACTGTTTTATAAGCAATGCCTATAAGAGTATTGTATTATGTTCTTGGAGGAAGTATTATAATTATTCTCTTAAATTTAGAAATGAGGAAACTAAGTTGCAGCAAGTCATTCAACACTCAAGTAGAAGAGTTTGTATGTAAACTCATATCATCTGACTTAGAAACGAAACTTTATGCCACATGAATTCTGGGTTCTCATGCCTGTGGATTGGAGGGAAGTTCAAAGGGAGATTATTAAGAGCTGGAGAGACTCCATAAAATAGGCCAAAGGTATTCCAATTATGAATACTGAAATGTGCACTCATCCACCTGGCAGGAAAAGTTTTGTTTTTTCAAGACAACTGAAAATGAAAGTTTAGTTTTTAGAACATGCAATCAGGGTATGAACTCAGACACATCATATTATCAAGCATGCTCTCACTTTGATGCTGTTACACAAACATTTTGTACTTGAGAAGGAGGGAAAAAAACAAACAATTACTCAGGGTTAACATAGGAATAAAATAATTATCAAGCTGAATTCACTGAAATTACAATATGATATAATCTTTATTAACAAAAACTAAAAAAGGAATAGTAACTTCCAGGCATTTTGGTATCCACATTTTAATAAATATTGCTTTTTTGGATATTGAAATATTTTTTTACCATATCCTTTTTTGTATCATTGTGATATAGGATAACACCAAAAGTCAACTGGGGAAATATAAAATTATTATTATTTTTTTAATTTATTTTTTATTTATTTTTTTTTTTTAGAGGCAGAGTCTCACTTTATCACCCTTGGTAGAGTGCTATTGCATCACAGCTCACAGAAACCTCCAACTCCTGGGCTTAAGCAATTCTCTTGCCTTAGCCTCCCTAGTAGCTGGGACTACTACAGGCACTTGCCATAATGCCTGGCTATTTTTTGGTTGCAGTTTGACCCAGGCCAGTTCGAACCCGCCACCCTGCGGATATGGGGCCAGAACCCTACCCACTGAGCCACAGGCACCGCCCAAAATGTAAAATTACTTTAAAATATAGATTGTTACAATTAGTAACATTACTAATGTTACAATTAGTAACATTACTAATGTTACTAATTAGTGGGAAATTATCCTAATAAAGGAAGGTCATCTTACAAATTTGAGTTAGCCATGAAAAAAATCTATGATGCTCTCAAGTGTCTTGAATGAATATCTAAGGAAAAATATTTAATGACTAAACTGAATGGTAGAAAGAACCAAGTAGCAGTTTTATTAGAAAATATTTGCTGGGCAGTGCCTGTGGCTCAGTGAGTAGGGTGCCGGCCCCCATATACCGAAGGTGGTGGGTTCAAGCCCGACCCTGCCCAACTGCCAAAAAAACAAAAAAGTAAAGAAAATATTTGCCTAAAAGGGGGATGAACAAGAAAGTATTCCTGAGGAAGATAAAATAAAAGTGAGAAAAGTAATATCTTACATATATATTTATTAGCCATTGAAGTTATCTTTTACTGAACATGTAGTTCACATGTGGATGAACTGAACACAAATTTTCATTGAAATTAATAGATAAATGTCACATTTATAAAAATTAAATTATTCCTCCTTTGAATTTCATAACATTGGATCTCAGATATTTACATTTGTTTGTCTGATGAAGGACAGAAAATCTAAGTCCATCATTGGATTCCCCACTTTATCATTCATTTATCCTATTTCCATAAAATAAAGAATTTTCTTTACTCCAAAATTCCATCACGGAAACAGTGTTTTCATACATTAAAAGGTTTGAGTAAACTAAATGAAATGTATTTTCACTCAATTGGAAGTGCAAACGGCAAGGTTTTTAACCCAGTATGGGTTGGAAATAGGAACAAACACCCTTAGAAGTAGATTCCTCATTTCTAGTTTTGTAGGTTTAAAGATCTTGGCCTTTAGATCAGGCCAAGTGATCATGTGGATATCTTGGATTAAATGTGTCTCCAGTTCATTTTATTATGTCATTCCTCAAATCAGACCCATATATCTGTTCAGTTTGTCTCTTTTTTATTGTCATATCCTCCTTGCCTTTATTACCCTGCCTTCCATTCCACATTACTTAAATGCAAATCTGAGGAACATTTTGCTTAAGCCTATTGCGAGGGTATTTACAATATGTTACTACATCATTATTAATGACAATGTGTTTATCTTTTATTATTTTATGATATGGGATATAACCTTTGTCTAATAATCAAACATTCAATAGACTTCATTTTAGGGGTAATATTTCTAATGTCTCTTTTAATGTCTTCATTGATGATTTAGTAACATATTGTTTAATTTTAATGCATTACATCTGACAATTAAGCTCTCTAACTAGCTCTCTAGTATGAGAAAGTGCTACATACTTCGTTGCTGAATATCACTATGGTCACTTTGAAGTACTCTTCTTGGCCATCTGGTGACTGTAGTGATATTCAGCCATGAGGTATGTAGCACTTTTTCTAGGATGAGTTTGCAAACTTAATTGTCAAGTTTTATATGATGACAGATCTGATGACCATTCTAGAAAAAGAGTCCCAAAATTGCTTTGAAGTGCACACTAGGTACTGGTGTAGGTGTATAGCCTCCCAAGGAAAGTACCTGATATTCAGCAATGAGGTATGTAACATTTTTTCTAGAATGAGTTCACAAGTTTAATTCCGTGAGTTTGTATTTGTACAGTTTCTGAATTCCTTCCTGCTATTGATTACTAGTTTTATGCCATGTGTTCAGAAAATATTTGGTGTGACTTTAGTTTTCTAAAATTTATTAATAGTTGTTTTGTGGTCTAACATATGATCTGTTCCAGAGAATGTTTGGTATGAGGTAAGAAGAACCTACATTCAGTAGCTGTTGGATGGGATGTTCCTTAAATGTTTATTAGTTCAATTAGGGCTAGAATACATTCAAAGGCTAATGTTTCTTTGCTGATTTTCTGATCTTGATGATGTATCTATTACTGAGAGGGGGTGTTATAATTTGCAATACTCAAGTCATGTTTGACTTCTGCAATTGTAAAAGGTGCTTGCTCAACATGACTGGTATTCATCTTTTGCTATCAGTATATGTTAAGTATTACAAGTCTAATACAGTTTTTTCCTTTCTTAAAATGTGCATACATTGTTTTTGGCACTATCTCTACTATAATTATTATGTCCTTTTGCTGAATTGAGTCCTTTACCATTATAAAATGACTTTGTCTCTTTTTTTTACAGTTTTTGACTTAAAGTCCGAATTTTGATGTCTTTTCCAGATTTGAAATTTTTGGGACCATTCTTTTCTTTTTTTATTCAGATTAATGTGAGGATACAGAGGATTAGGTTGACTGCTTGGGTTTTCATTAGTTTCTTAACTACCTTTCTTTCTTTCTTTCTTTCTTTCTTTCTTTCTTTCTTTCTTTCTTTTTCTTCTCATCTCTTCCAGGAACTTTTTTTTTTTTTCTTTTTTTTTTTTTATTGAGACAAAGTTTCATTTTGTCACCCTTGGTAGAATGCTGTGGCATCACAGCTTACAGCAACCTCCAGCTCTTGGGCTTAGGTGATTCTCTTGCCTCAGCCTTCCGAGTAGGTAGGGCTACAGGTTACCACCATAATGCCTGGCTATTTTTTTGTTGTTGTTGTTATTGTTGTTGTTGCATTTTGGCTGGGGCTAGGTTCAAACCTGCCACCCTCAGCATATGGGTCTGGTGCCCTACCCACTGAACCACAGGTGCCACTCCCTTTCAGGAACTTCTATATGAGAATGTTAGTACACTTGATGGTGTTCTTCAATTCCCATAGGCCTTCATTGTTTTATTCTTTTTTCTTTTTGCTCTTCTGCTTTAATAATTTCAAATATCCTGTCTTTGAGTTCACTGATTCTTTCCTCTGTTTGATCAAGTCTTCTGTTGAAGCTTTCTATAGAATTTTTAAGTCCAGCTATTATAGGGAGAGGGTGTGATTCCAGGGGTTGATCCATTTCCTCCACATTGTCAAATTTTGGGGCATAGAGTTTCTTGTAGTACTAAAAAATGATCTCTTGTATCTCTGTTGCATCTGCTATTATTTTCCCTTTATTATTTCTGATTGAGGTTATTAGAGATTTTACTTTTCTGTTTCCAGTTAATCTGGGCAAAGCTTTCTCAATTTTATTTATTTATTCAAAAAACCAACCTTTCACTTTGTTAATTTTCTGAATGATTCTTTTGTTTTCAATTTTATTAATCTATGATTAAATTTTGGTTATTTCTTTTCTTCTGCTGGTTTTAGGATTTGATTGTTCTTTTTTTTTTTTCCAACTCCATAAGCTGGTTGATCAGTTCGTTGAAGTATTTTCTTCCTGTTTTTTGAATGTAGGCATTTATTATGATAAATTTCCCTCTTAACACTGCTTTTACTGTGTCCCACATGTTTTGGCAACTTGTGCCCTCATTGTTGTTAGTTGGTATGTTTCAGGAATTAAAAATTTCCTCTTTTATCTCTTCCTGAACCCAACTATTATTCTGCATAGGTTGTTTAATTTTCAAGTCTTTGTGTGAAAATGAACATTGTTGTTGGAGTAGAATTCCACCTTTATGGCATTGTGGTCTGAGAAGATACAAGTTCTGATTTCTATTCTTTTAATTTTGCTGAGGTTTGCATTATAAAATGTGGTTGATTTTGGAGTACTACCATGGGCTTATGAAAACAATGTATATTCTTTAGCTTTTGTCTGGTGTGTTCTATATATGTCTATTAATCCCATTTATTCTAGGGTCACATGTAAGTCCTTTGTATCTTTGTTTAGTTTCTGTTTAGAGCAGTGGTACTCAGCCTGTGGGTCATGATCCCTTTCTAACAATGAAAATACATCCTGCATATCAGATATTTACATTATGATTCATAACGGTGGCAAAATTACAGTTATGAAGTAGCAATGAAAATAATTTTATGGGTGGGGGTCACTACAACATGAGGAACTGTATTTAAAGGGTTGCGACATTAGGAGGCATTAGAAAGATTGAGAACCATTGGTTTAGAGGATCTGTCCAGTTCTGTCAGAGGACTGTTAAAGTCTCTGACTATTATAGTGTTATGGGATATCATATTGCTCAGACTCATCAAAGTATGTTTCATAAACTTGGGAGCTTTTATGTTGGATGCATACACATTTAAAATTTAAATGCCTTCTTGTTATATTGTTCCTTTGACCAGTATAAAGCACCTATCTTTGTCTTTCTTTAGTTACTGTAAATCTACTTGTATCTGAAAATAAGATCGCAAACCCTCTCTTCTGATTTCCATTTGCTTGAAATACTGTTTTCTACTCTTTAACCCTGAGTCTTGATTTGTCTTTCAAAGATTTGTCTCCTAGATACACCATATGGATGGCTTATGCTTTTTTTATCCAATCAGCCAGCTTGTGCCTTTTTAGTGGTGAAGCACTCTACTCCTTTGAGCCACAGGTGCTACCAGTTCATTAATTTTTTATAGGTGGAGTCTTCTTCAGTAGCTACCTGATGGTCCCTTTGGGGATTTCCTCTGTTTTGGTTTTTCATATTGCCTGAATTTTTCTGTTGGTTTCTTCTTCTTCTTCTTCTTCTTCTTCTTCTTCTTCTTCTTCTTCTTCTTCTTTTTGGGGGGCAAGGGGGATGAAGTTTCACTATGTCACCCTCAGTAGAGTGCCATGGCATCACAGGTCACAGCAATCTCCAACTCTTGTGCTTAAGCAATTCTTTTGCCTCAGCCTTCACAAGTAGCTGGGACTACTGGCACCCACCATAATGCTTGGTTAGATTTGTTGTTGTTGTTGTTGTTGCAGTTGTCATTGTTTTAGCAGGCCTGGAGGGGCTCAAACTCACCAGCGTTGGTATATGTGGCTGGCACCCTAACCACTGAGCAACAGGCACTGAGATGTTTCCTTCTTTTCAGATTTCCACTGTTCCAGATCAGTGGTATCCAGCTCACCACCTCCTCACTGTGCTTCCGGAACTACAACTCTGGGTAAGTTCCCCACCCCAGATGTGGCTGGGTTCTCTTTCTCTTCCCCAGTAATTCTAGAATAGCTCAGCTGAACATTCCTTCTGAATTGCCATCTTGCTCCACCCTTTTGGACTGTTAAGGAATAAAGGATTTATTGTGGAGGATGCATCAACCAGGAGGTATGAGGAATGTACTGTCTCAATTCTGCCTCTCCAGCCATTGTGGTCAGTTTTTATGGGAGGGGAAATAAGTAATGTATGAGGGGAGTAAGAAATTATGCCAGTACATATCAAACAATGGTTTCTATGTCCCTCCCAGGGCAAGGATTTTAATTGCATAATGACCTAAGGGTGAATATTCATCATTTCTTCAGCCTTGTGCACAGGTCAGATGCATGGAATAGGCTGCTCAGTGGCTCCGTCATCAAAATTTTTGGTGTGGTGTTACTTATCTTGCCTTTTCTGGACAAATAAGTGGTATAAGGCTTTGTAGTTATGTAATGGCTGAAAGGAGGTCCCACCATGTCTGGGAAAGAAAGTCAAAAGGAAATGGATCAGTGTAACAGAAAAGTTTGAAAGTTCTGGTCAGCAATCTTACTGTTGTGGGAACTTGAAATATGAAGGAACTACAAAAAGAAAAAAAAAAAACGATAAAAAATGTTTTCTAGTTTATGGGGGAAGTTGCAATTCTTTTATTTCATGGTTTTTATATTTTGCCTATTATAAGAAACCACTGGCAACCCCAACCTTATAAATATACTCTAACATATTTTATTCTAGAAGTTTTATTGCTTTATTTATCACATTCACATTGACTGTCCCTCTGGAATTGATTTTGCATATGCTGTGAGAAATGTGTCAAGATTAATCCACACTGTATTACAGAATCATTTTTCAAATAAATCAAGTGACCATCTATGTGTAGAGCTTTTTTTTTTTAATTCCCTATTTGATTCCTTTGATTTATCAGTTTATCTTATATCAATACCACATGTACCTTTATGTTAATTTTTGATATCTAGAAATAAAATTTGTCCATATTTTCATTTCTACTAAAAGTGTGTCATATTTATTATTGGCCCATTGTATTCACACACATATTTAAAAATGATAAATAGATTTACAATTATACACTATTCTGGAATTTTCTTTAAATTACAGATAGATTTATAGATAATTGGTATCTTTTTAATAGATTTATAGATAATTGGTATTTTTTAAATTCTATTGTTAATAGTTCTTTTGTGGGTTTTCTATACCTGTATGCAGAATAATTTCATATATAATGATGACTTTTGTTATGCATTTCTAAACTCTATTCATTTCCTTTTACTTTTCTTTCTCTTGTCACATTGCAGCAGAGATGCCTTTTCATAACGTTTTCCAAAAACATTGACAACTATTAAGTGGAATGTTTGTTGTAAATACCTTTAAATATTATTTTTAATTGAGTTAGAGTTTACATTCAGTGAAGTGAGCAAAAATTAAGTATTTAGTTTAATTAATGTTGACATGTGTGTGCACATTTGAAACCACCACTGAATCAGTATTAACAATGCATTCCAAGCCTTTAGAAGGCTCAAATGTGCCTCTCCCTATTCCTGCTAGTGCCTCTTAACATAGCAAATGAACTCAATTGCTATTAAAAGAGCAAGAGAGCTGATATTGCAGAAATCAGTAAATCTTTTCCTAAAGCATGTAGTATGGTCAGGAAATGTGATCTGCCAGGTCAAAGGGTAAATGCTCATCCCTTTTCCTCTTCAGAATTCATGTTCTCCTTTTGTCTATTGAAAAATATATATTCCCACTTAAAGTTCCAAAACCTACCCCATATTATACTGAGATGATTTCAATTGATTCATAATTCTTCCTGAAACCTAAAATATTACTCTTCATTCTTCACAAAAGATAGCAGTAAGAAATGAGTGAATTACATATTAATGGGTTAATTACATATTAATTAACATAAAATGGATGGATTGGAGTTATTATTCAGTTAGATTATAAATGATTATAGAATATAATCACTGTAAGTATAAGAAAAACATAAACTTGAAAAATTATATAGCATACTTTTTTTTTTTTTTTTTTTAAGCAGGAACTCAACTTTATTGCGTCAAGCAGCCACTTATATACAGCATGGGGAAGGGGCAGGGAAAGAAGGCGGGGGATGAGATGTGTGACAGGGTTGGGCCAATGGCATGGTACCACGTTGGCTGTATCTAGGTAGAGGCAGTTTCAGGCCATGCCTTGCAGAGTCATTGCTACGCGGAAGTAGCTTGATGGATCTACTTCCAGTCAGCCTCGGGAAGTTGCACTAGGCCTCAGGCACATGGCAGGGCGCAACAATTCCCTCTTTTGTTTTTGTATCGCGGAAAAACATAGCCCCTGTCTTAGGTTGCCTGCTCTTCAACCTAAGACAGGGACCAAACTGCAAGACATTATTATTCTTATTATTGGTGCCATCTTCCTCCCAGTCAGCCATAATTAAAACTTACTTTCTTTGACTTAGCTCTGTCAACATTACTTCCTACATTGATAACACTTATTCTTCTCATTGCCTCTGAAAGCTGATTCCTCTTCAAATCTGATCTTTTGCAGATCCTAGTCTATTACTTCTCACCTAGAATGTTCCCTGGTTCTGTGCCTCTGGCTCCTTCTTTCTCTTATTCTATAGTCTACTATGAGACTACCTTAATTGGACTCTCTTCCTTTCCTGTATGTACACACACACACACACACACACACACACACATATTCCATGAAAAGTGTATCTAAATTCATAGTATGTCCTCACTATTTTTCTGGCACTACCCTTTTTCATCAGTTCAGTTGGCGGAACTGCTTTAGTTGGCTATAACACCACCTGGCTTCCAAAGCCAACATGTATTTTCTCATCTCTGCCTCTCTTAATGCTGGTCTTTCAGCAATGCCTTTGTGCTTCATCTCTGTCTGTCTATCTAAGTCCTGCTCCTTAATTAAGGTATAGCTCATGTAATCTTTTCAGCATGAGGTTTGGCTTGACTCAGCTTAAGCTCTCCCTCCCCTAAACTCACACAATACCTTCATTTTGGTATCTTACTACCACTCAATACTATGCTGGACATATAGCAAACATTCAACAAGTGTTCAATAAAATGAATGATTCCTTATTAATACATTGTAAGCTATTAACCCTGCAGATGAATCTTAAAATGTTTCTGCATATCAAGGAAAATAACAGAGTAAATAGATAACCTAAGAATGGGACACAATATTGTCCAACTATATATCTGACAAAGAAGTAATATCCAGAGTTCACAAACAATTAAAATCAGCACGAAAAAAAGTCACAAATAAACCCATTAAAAATGGGCAAAAGACATAAACAGAGCTTTTACAAAAGTACTATTTATAAAATTAGAAATTGAAATTAGTATAATTTCTGTGGAACTAAAAGTAAACCTATTATTCAATATAGCCATTCACTACTGGGTATCTGTCTAAAGCAGGCGTGCTCAAACTTTTTAAACAGGGGGCCAATTCACTGTCCCTCAGACCGTTGGAGGGCTGGACTATAGTTAAAAAAAAAAAAAAACTGTGAACAAATTCCTATGCACACTGCATATATCTTACTTTGAAGCAAAAAACAAAACCAGAACAAGTACAATTCACACCGCTTCGTGTGGTCCACGGGCCGCAGTTTGAGGACGCCTGGTCTAAGGGAAAAAAAGTCATTATATCAAAAAGGCACTTGTACTGAATGTTTATTGAAAAGATATGGAATCAACCTAAATGTTTATCAATTGATGAGGGGATAAAGAAAATGTGGTCTACCACGGAGTACTTAACCATAAAAAGGGATGAAATCATGTCATTGGCAGCAACCTGGGTGGAGCTGGAGATCCCTGTCCTAAGTGAAGTATCTCAGGAATGGAAAAATAGACATTACATGTTCTCACTAATAAATGGGAGCTAGCCAATAAGTACACGTTGTCATAAAGTTAGGTAAAGGACATTGGAAAAATAAGAAGGGGACTGAGGAGGATAAGGAATAAAAACTAACCTATTTGGTACAATGTACACTATTCTGGTTAGAGGCATACTAAAAGCCTTGACATTAGCATTATACAATGCATCCACATAACAAAAACTCTTGGACCTTCCTAATATTTTGAAATAAAGATTATTTTTAAAAAGGAACAGAGAAAGAAAAACTCCTAAAATGCTGAACAATGTGACTGTCTCTATATTTTGTAAAGTTATTCCTGTAATTACTCTGGCTAGATACATAATGGAGAAAAGAATATTATCCCTAACCTTTTATTTGTGAAAACTTTGGCTGGGAACAATATACTATTTTCTCTTAGTAGATATAATCACTGATCTCCTTGTTAGCAGACATCCTCCTTTTCAGGTGAATCAACTCTTGCCAAATGTAAGAGAACAGTTGAGTATTGTTAAATTCACCTGTAAAGAGTTAAGATCTAACTTTCTTTCCTCTCTCAGAACTAGGAACTATCTTGTTTTTTCTTCTTGGAAAATGGTTAGAAGGATGCTTCCCTTGCTTTATTTATAAGGCTCTTTAAAACTTTTGGTCTACGGACAGTTTCTAATAATATTTTCTCTATTTGTTAACCTCAAGGGCAACCTAGAAAAAATACATTTTGTGTAAAAAAAAAAAAAAAAAAGACTACAAAACACAACACACTAACACATATACATGGGAGCAGCCTTGGTAATTACTAAAGGAAGACTCTTGTTGACCCTTCACTGCTTATAACCTTATGAAATTTTATTTAGTGTCAGTTTTTATAAATGTAGTATAACATGTGACATACTTCAGGGGGTCGAAAGGTGGTTTCTCCAAAAGCTATGTCCATGTCCTAATCCCCAGAGTCTGTAAATAGTAACTTGGAAAAATATTACGTTGGAAAAAAGGGTATTGGCAGATGTAATTAGATTAAGGTCTTGCAATGAAGAGATCGTCCTCGGTTATGCAAGGAGGCCCTAAATTCCCCACTTATAAGAAAGGCAGAGGAAGATTTGAGACAGAAATAAAAGAAAAGCACAGAGAAGATGAAGCAATGTCAACTACAAAGGCAAAGATTGAAGTGGTTCAACCACAAGAAGGAATGCTAACAGCCACAGATGCTAAAAGAGTCAAAGATTCTCCCCCTTGAGCAGTGGTTCTCAACCTTCCTAATGCCGCAACCCTTTAATACAGTGCCTGTGGGTAGCGACCCACAAGTTGAGAACCACTTCCCTAGAACCTCCAGAGGTAATATAGCTGTTGATTTCAGACTTCTGGCCTCCCACATTGTGAGAGCATAAACTTCTGTTGTTTTAAGCCACCACCAGGTTTGTGGAATTTTTTTTACAGCATCCACAGAAAACTAAAACACATACCAAGGCAACTTTTCAGAAAGGTAAGTGACTCAAATTGTTACTAAATTTTCATTATCCTTTTATAAGTGTCTTCTTTCTTCACTTCACTTCCATCCCACTCCCCACTACAGTGTCACACAAGCTTCCTCTTAGAAGGAACTTCGGATCCTCATTAGGACCTGCTATGTCTGAGTTAGAAAGTCTTCCTTTTTTCAATGGGCTTACTGATGAGATCATGCAGATAGTTGGTGTGATCCCTCACATGGACAGCAAAGAGCTCTAAAAAGCATAGAGATCATGATAATGACTCTGAAAACATCCTGCCCACATGGTCAGAGGGTTTTTATTTTTTAAAAAGATCGACACATAACTGTACATATTTATGGGGTACAATGTGAATGTTTCTATAGAAAAATAATATATAAATTGTGTAATGATCAAATCAGGAAAATTAGCATATTATTTCATTGTGATGAGAATATTCAGAGCTTCTCCTCTAGCTATTTTGACATACAAAATACATTATTGTTAACTATAGTCATCTTACTAACCAATAGAACACCAGAACTTATTCCTCCTATTGAACTGTAGCTTTGTACTAGTCAATCAATTTCTCGTCACTTTCCCCACCCACATCTATGTTTTATAAAAGCTCTGCAGGTATTTATGATTCCCATCCTTTGATAACCACTATTCTACTCTCCATTTCTATGAGATAAACTTTTTAGATTCCACATATGAGTAAGAACATGTGGTAGTTGTCTTTCTGTGCCTGGCTTATTTCACTTACAATAAGGTCCTCTAGGACTGCCTTGCTTTTCATAACTATATAGTATGCAATTGTGTATATACACCATATTTTCTGTATCCATTTATCTGTTGATGGACATTTAAAGGGATCCCATATCTTGGCAACTGTAAATAGTGCTTCAATAAATGTGGGAATCAGATATCTCTTCCATATATTGATTTTATTTCCTTTGGGTATATATACAGTACTGGGATTGCCAGATCATATGGTAGTTCCATGTTTAATTATTTGAGGATGAGGACCCTCCATACTATTTTTCATAATGTCTGTATTAATTTACATTTTCCCCAGCAGTGAATGAGGATTCTCTTTCCTCCACATCCTCACCAACACTTGTTATTTTTTTGGTTTGTGATAGTAGCCATTCTGACGAGAGTGAGGTGATATCTCATTATAGTTTTGATTTGCATTTCCCTGAATTTTCTATTTGCAGACCTTGAAATTCCCCCCAACACAGAGAACAGTGATTCTCAATCTCCCTTTCAGATCTAAAAAAATTTTTTTTTCTTTTTTCTTTTTAATTACGGTGGGTACATAAGATTTGCAAACCTTTACAGGGTACATGTGATGGCCTGGTACAAGTGTCTACTGTGACTTGATAAAATCATGGTAATTGGGGAAGACATCATCTCAGGCATTTATAATTCCTTTATGTTAGGAACATTCCAGATAGGTAGATAGAATGAACAATATTTGATAATATAACAAAGTGACTATAATCAACACTCAGGGTATACTTTAAAATAACTAAAAGAGTAGAATTGGAATGCTCCTAATAAAATAAAATGTAGGGGGTGGTGGAGGTGGGGGGAGCATGGAACCTGGGTTCAGAGGTTTTATGAAAGCTCTGCAGGTATTTATGATGCTCATTCCTAGTTAAGGATCATTGTATCAGTTGGAGCTAAAGATCCTCAGGCCATTGAGATTCTCAAGGAGTCAGTGGCAAGACCACAACCCAAAGGATTTTATCCAAATGACATGCATGATAACAAGAACTTCTTTATTATGAAGAAAAATTAATTAAATGTTAAAATAACTTATACTATTAAAACAATTAAAATACGTGAAATTTGAAAAGCTGATAGACTTTCAAACTGAATATAAAATGCACTTCTGCATTTGAAGATTGAATTGATCATTGTTTTAATAACCTTTGAAAATCTTAGCCTTTTCTCCCCACAGGGAAACTATTCTCATAGGCTAGAATAAAGTCAGTTTCTAGCTTATTTGCAATATTATGTTATTGTAAAATCAAGAAAATACTTACACTATCTTAGTCAATGAAGTTTAAAATAAAGTGTTTACCCATGAATATGGTATTTTCATTCTTATAATCATTTTCACAATTTGTGGGGGTTTTCTGATATTTGTGCTCCTGGAGTCTTGCACTTAGTAAATGTCAATCCATAGGAAAAATTGCAAATTACTTTTTTAGGTTAGTGCAGCATACATTTATATAATAAAATCACTTCTATTTCTATATTAAGTTCTTTAAGGTTAACATATATTTACAAGCTATGGGCAAGATGCCCTGTGAATGTCATAAAAATATCATAAGTTCAGTTTAACTTTTCAGTTAACATTCATTTTGATCCAGTTGTTACAGGTTTTTTTAAATAGATAATTTACTAATGTCTACATAGTTTTTAACTTTAAATGCTCAAACAATCATTAGCCGGCTTTGAATTACTTATCTATATATAGTCAGATAATTATATTCGGAAAGAAAATGTGAATCCTAAATTAACAAAGGCCAACTTTGTGTGTGGGGATTTAATAGTCATAGTAAATTGACAAGTTAATTATTAGTTTCACTTTGTCTATTTTAAGAAGTGAAATGAGACCACTTGATTTTTGCTTGTGATTTAAGAAGGGATTATAACTTGCTGCTTTTTAAAGAGTAAAACTCTGAGGAACTAGAGGACTCTTCTATCAGCTTTTCTCACATTAACTTTTAAAACTTGTGAGACATTCTGTTCATGAACATTCTAAGTACTTTCATTTTCCTAAGTGCCTTGAAATTTCATGCTTGAAAATCAGTGGAAGAAGAAAAGCGTCTGTTAAAATGTACTTGAGAGAACAGTAGTACAAAAAAAAATGGGAATGAGAAAACAGGAGGCAAAGATGAACAGAAGCAGATCCAAGAAAGATGCAAATGAATTTTTAAAAAACCCCTGAGAAACTGCTATGATCTGAAACTTTATATACATGCACTTCCCCCACCCCCCAGATTCACATAATGGAACCTAATCATTAAGTTGAGGCTATTAGAAGGTGCACCTTTGGGAAGTGATTAGGTCATGAGGGCTTTGCCTTTGTGAATTCAATTAATACTCTGATAAAAGAGGCTCCAGAGAGCTGCTTTGCCTTTTCTGCCAAGTGAGGACACAGCTAGAAGATGCCATCTATGAAGCAGAGAGAGAAGAGAGCTGTCACCAGACACCAAATCTGCTGGAACCTTGATCTTGGAATTCCTAGCCTCCAAAACTGTTAGAAATAAATTTCTATGGTATAAATTACCCAAAGAAACTGGCTAAGATAGAAACATTTCAAGGACAAGTCCATATTCAAGTGAATTATTCTAGATGTTCTATTTGATAAGACATAGACTCTATTAAGAGTGGAATAAAATAAAAATCAAGTAGTTCATAAGAATAGATCATTTTAAGTATTGCAGGAGGGTCACACATTTAAGAGAATATTGCTCACAGTTATTGATAGAACTCAACAAATGAATAGAGAAGGAAACCACAATCAATGCATTAGCGTATAGAAATGTCCCAGGAAGTGCAGTACATATGCTTTTGTCAAAATCAGTAAAATGGAGGGCACAACAAACATTACAGGACATTGAAAAGGTAAAATGAAACAACACACTTAAATGTCTTGTGAATGTAGGATATTTCAGGAGCAAAGAGAAATTATAATCACTAATCAAGGCAAGCTGTGCCTACCATTGATCTAGACTCTCCGGTCAATGAAAAAAAACTATTCAAAAGACCTGTGAAACTATAAGGGAAATGGGACGTCTTGGCTGCTTCTTGAGGAACAAGGATCATCCTGAGGTTAATCAAGATTATGATGTAAAGCCCCTCTGGACTTTAGGTATCTCTTTACCTATCTATCTATCTACCTGCCTACATAGCTACCTAACTATCTACCTATCTATCTATGTGCCTTTTACCAGACCGTGTGCCAGTGCACTCTTAATAATGAAGTTATTATACATGGAACTAGGGAACCCATTTCTCATTCAGGGAACTAGGATTATGGAGTCTACTTTACTAAACTTTGAAGATCTGTCTGAACCTCAAGATGCCAGTTAACTCTTTATCCTTGACCAGTTTCCTAACTGAACTGTGATACATAACTGTTCTTTTAACCCCTATTTATTTCTCTGAACTCAACCTACAGCTTTGTTGTGACCGTCAATATCCATCTGATCTTTCCTCTTCTGTCTGATCTGGATTTGATTTATTGCTGGGCTTCCCTAGCCAGATTCCTGGGCCTTTCTCTACTATCTGTCTCCCTCATCCATGAAGGGGAATTTTTAATCACACCAGGCATTTAAAGGAAAACCAATAGTTTTAGTGTGGTTTATTCCATTACTTTGTTGTATGCTGAGTATGTTATGTGAACTTGATTTTATGACCCATGTGCTAGCTGTAGGAAACACATTTATTTTTTCCTTAAAATGTTCTTAACAGCCAAGAACTTAATATTTGGTTTGTGGTTAATTAGTTCAAGATTTAGAGATAACATACTACACAGGTTTACATACAGCAGAGAGAAGATTGTAGGTGTGGAGCTGAGAAGTATGCACTACGGATATAGAAAAGGAAATGTTGGTATTGATTGGTAGAAAAGGCGAGTAAAAGTTTTCCAGGTGAAGTTACATGTCATAGAGAACATCAATGGCAGTATATGAAAGAAATGTTCCATCAGGAAGAAATCATCATTCATCTAATACACATCTAAGATTCCCTTGTTTAATTTAGCTCTCACTATGTTAAAATATTACTCCCACTCTCTAATTAGCAGCAAATCCTAATAAATAGCAAGGAAGTGAAAACATATTCTTCATGGAAACAGAAAAGGGCTCCCCCCAAAAAACATAATTATTTTAATTTACATTTATTCCTATAAATAATATTATATAAATCATTTAATAAATATGTGATATATAATTGTGAAGTAAATATTCATAGTACTTATAGACAGTCAGTATGTAATCAGCAGAGTGCATAATAACAATCTGATTGCATCCTAAATAATTTCAACCCCAAATAGGTATGTTTTAGAAAGCACTAAAACTTTTTAATCAAATAATTAAAGTCATAAAGTTGCCAAGACAATTGACATTATCATCTCAGAAATACGCGTTCTTCAGAAACACTATTATTTTTTCTTTTAAGACAAATAAACAAAAACACCTTTTTTGACTTTCCTTAAGCTATTTCACACACTAGCTTCTTACTATTCAATGTTTGTAGTAATAATCTCCGATCTTCCCAGGACTTGTCATATTGTAAGTATCTTATTCTAGTGATACATTGATGTGACAGGACACACTCTATTTCATTTTCCCAGAAAAATGATGCACTTTCCTTTGCTTTCTTTCTAGTCAAAGAGCTGCCAATGTTTTGTAAACACAGCTCTTCAGCAGACAAATCCAAGGTGAGTAACCTGTTTTTATTAAGCTAGATATCAAAACTCTCAGAGAGTGAGAAGGCCTGTAGCCTGTAGGCAAGTTTGAGGAGAAGACTACTGGGGAGAAGTGAGAGAGAGGAATTGTAAGCAACTCGCCAACTTTCTCTCACGCTTGTTGTGGACCAGATTTGGCAATGAGAAGTATCTTCTGATAAGACCATTAGGCCAAGACTTACTTCAATACAGATGAATTTTGGAAAACAAAAACTCTTTAATTTATTCTTTTTTTTTTTTTTTTTTAAAATTGCTCTGTTGCCCAGGCTAGAGTGCCTAGCTCATTCATAGCAACCACAAACTCCTGGGTTCAAGGGATATTTCTGCCTCAACCTCCTGAGTAGCTGGGACTATAGGCCCCTGCCATCTTATCCTGCTCATTTTTCTATTTTTAGTAAAGATAGGATCTCACTCTTACTCAGGCTGGTCTCAGAACTCCGGACCTCAAGCGATGCTCCTGCCTTGGCCTCCCAAAGTGCTAGGATTATATACATGAGACACCATGCCCGGTCCTTAAAAACTCTTTAGCGAACTTTTTTTTTCTTTAAATCATTCCATTGGTTAGTATATGTTATACTTAGATTTTATAAATTTTAATTACAAAATTAAAACAAAGCTCTAGTGTTTCTGAGAAAGTAGCCTTGAGCCTATGTGTGGTAAATTGAAAGAAAGCCTCTTCATGAGTTTTGCTGTGGATCTTAGTTTTTAAAGGCTTATGGATAGTCCGTGCATTGGAGTAGTATAAATATCTGGCATGGTTTGGAGCATATGTCTAGGCACATTTTGGTAATAGCTTCATTTATAAAACTACAAATCAAATTGAGTTGTATGTGCTTTTCTGTTAAAAAGAAAAAATTATTAAATAAATATGAATACCTTCAGATTAAGATAAAAAGAAGTGATTGGTAGAATGATGTTATGAAAAGGATAACACAAATTTCAGAAGACTAAAAATACAAAATGCTCCTTTAAAGCTTGGAAACAAAAACTCCTACTACAGTTATAACTACAGAAAAACAACTGACAATGAACAGTTATTATATTAGGATACATTTCAACAAACCTAAGTCAGATATAAGAGGGTGGCCTTCAAAATGTATCCCTTGTGAGAATGGAAAAGCAAGTATCTAATGTATTCCATACTAATACGAAGCCAGTGGACGAACATGCCCACACAAGAGAAAAACTCAATTTAATTCAAGTTGGGGGGAGGGGGAAAAAGGGGGATTGATGCGCTCTCACCCAGTGGGCACAATGTAAGGGTATATAGCATACCTCTTGGTTGTGGGACACAACTACAACAGTGACCTTACCTAATAAATGCAAATATTGCAACCTAATCTTTTGTACGCTCATATTAATCTGAAATAAAGATGTGTATCCTGTATCCGTTATGAAAAGAAACTATTTTGCTAGACTTGAACATGAGATATTCTGGTTACTTAGATAGCCATATTATCAAAATATTTGGTTTAAATACTGCATCATTGTCAAAGTATTTAGTTAAAATGAAATATTGTGGATTCTAAATCTGGTGAATAAAATTTAATATGTCTTCAGAGTAGTCAAACAGTCACAATGGGGACATTCCTTTCCATTGAGAGACAAAGGGAAGTCACAGGAGGTGAAGGGTGGATAATCCTTTGTCTGGGTTAGTTAGAAATGCCACTTGGAGTTTTAGATCAATGAACCTCATTTTATGGAAATGTAAAAATCTGCATTACAACAAAGAAAAGTTATAGAGGTGATTATTCAATTGTAAAAGGGTTCTTATATAAAATTATTCACCACATAGTTTCTTTAAATAGCGTATTTCCCTCATGCATATGAATCTTTCCTTGATTATTAGCTACTTAAAAGAGACTGAGGGACAGAGCCTCTTAAAACTGACATGTTAAGCCACTGCTAATTAAAGATCAATCAAAACTGAAGGGAACACTTTTCTGAAATTACGATGATTCTATTTACCCACCACTCTGTAGGAACATACTAAGTTGGTCGAGTGAGTAAGATTTAATAGGAGTGCTAAATGTTTTAACATTATACCATAAAATACCAGCTTCTTATTTTCATAATTACATTGAAGCCCAAGTTCCTTTTCATGAAGAGTCTGCATATAATTTAAAAATGCTCAGTTAGTTAGCTAAAATTCAAGAGGAAATTATGGATGAACATCTCTCTTTACATTCAAATTTTAAATAATGAGGGTCTTTTTATAGTTCCTATTTTAATGGACATCAGTCAAGTGTTGCATATTCTTATGCTGAAAACTCTTTCAATATTCTACATCATAATGTCCTTTGATAAATTTATTTCTGATAAATTGGCATTTACTTTGCAAATTCAGAAGCAGTTCTTGTTAACATACGATACTCACTACATTTTTTTATGCTAGTAAATTCAATCATTAAGTATGGTTTAGAAAGCTTTGTGATAACAGTGTTTGTTAGGGGAAAAGCAGTGTTGTTCTATAAACTGATATGACAATTGCCAGAACCGTCCTGAGGAACTTGACAGGCATAATGGTTTGATGCTTTGTTTTGTGAAAATCTCCATATCTTCTGCTTAGGAAATATCATACTTGAATTTCCTGTGTTCAGAAAAATAATTTTCCTCTTCCTTTTGCTGTGATGGTCATTTATAAATTTGTGTGGCATGGTGTCCATTGAATTGTCACTTTCTTAAAATGAGGTATCATTTTCTTCGGTTATAACTATATATTTAATATACGCATTTAGATAGATATTTTTGGTAAATTAAGTAATCTAAAGTCAATAATGTCTACAATATAAAGTTTCATTGAAGTACACACTTTAGTATGCACGTTGCATTCTTAGGTGATGGAAATTAATATTCTAAAATCTTAGCCATCCTGCAATGAAGCCCACTATCTATTGCCCTAGTATAACACTACAGTAAGAATATAAGCATGATCAAACATACATTCAAATTCAAAAAGTATTTTAGGAATCTTCTATATATAGCACACTATTTACAACAATACATCAACCACTAATAGCAAACATGTATTGACTACTTAATAAATGCCAGGTAATGTATTAATTATTACACACATTATATTATCAAAAACCCACATTAACTCTATAGAGGTAGTAGAATCTTGGTAACCTTTTTATTGATTAAGAAACTCAGGGCAGATTTTTCAAGGTTACAGCAGTAGTAAGTAAAAGAACTGGATTGTCACATAGATCTGTCTGCTACGATGACCTGAACTTGGAGTCACTGATGTATGCTGCCTTTGAATGATAAAAACAATGATAATAATAGCAATATGATGATAGTAGTAATGATGATCTATTATAAAATTTTGATGTAAAAAACAGGTAGCTCTTTTGGGTCTCTTTTTTGTTTGTTTGTTTTTTCTCATCAGTAAAATGAGAAAGGTTTGACTTGATAACATCCAGGTTCTCTTCACCTCTTAAACTTCTTTGTCTAGAATGGGGAAGAGTTGCACGTATAGTTTCTTAACTGACCGGTGACAAATAAAATAGTACTCTTAGTGCTGTAGCAAAGGAGCAACTTGTATAATACTTGCTGCTGTCCAACATGGGGGCTAAATGGTGGGAAGTGAAAACTTCAATGTTTCAATGGACTCGCTGCATCTCTTTTGTGACAGCACTCTGGGACCTTTTCTTTTTTCCCATCTTCTTTCCCTTCGTGTCCTTTTGCGAAATGAGAGAAAAGAAGACTGACTTTTGTGGGTCTGTTTCCCAGTTTTTAAAGCCTTTTAAGGAATGCTTTGAACTGGCTTCCAAATGTTTGGCTATCAATGGCCCATAGGAACTGTTTGAACCTTCATGTCCATCTTTTTTGGGGTTTTAAACCTGTCCTAGTACTAGGTCTTGAACATTTAACATTAAAAAGAAGTTCAACTTCTGCTTGGATAACAATCTTTAAAGCAAACATTCAAAATTGATTTTTTTCTAAACCTATACCTCCTTTATGTCATCAAAAAAAAAAAACCTTTGAGACCTTGTGAGATTCATATGTTACATCACGTAATAACCTACGAATACTATTACTAGCTTCCATTTATTGATTTACCATTTGTTTAAGGATATGAAATGTTAACTTAAATAAGGATTTGACAGGTATTCACTTTCTGGTCAGAATTACATTTCTTTCCTTTTCTTTCTTTTTTTTTTTCCTTTTTAAGACAGTGTCATCTTCTGTTTTTCCAGGCTGGAGTACTGGAGTACAGTGGCCTCACCATAGCTCATTGTAACCTTGAACTCCTGAGCTCAAGCAATCTTCCTGCCTCAATCTCCCAAATAGTTGGGACTATAGGTGTGCAACACCATGACCAGCTAATTTTTCTATTTTTTGTCGAGATGGTGTCTCACTCTTACTCAGACTGATCTTAAACTACTGAACTCAAGTGATCCTCCTGCTTTCTGCCTCCCAAAGTGCTAGGAGTCATCATGCCTGGCTTATGATTATTAAGGTACTTTTTGGTTTCAAAATTAAGAGATCAGACTAAAACAGTTGTTTAGAGTTATTACATTCATTTATCACGGCACAATAAATTTGGATTGAGTGAAACTGAATGACATCAGTTTAAATAATTATAATGCCAGTGTGTGTTTACTTTTACATGTTTTAATTATGATGTCTATTTGTCCAAAAGCTCTAAATTATGTCTAACAAGGTTTATTTCAGGCCGTAGAACTATGATGATCACCATGTCTTTCTTAAGCTGGCAACAAGAACATCATTTTTTTCTTTTTCTTTCTTTTTTTTTTAACAAGAACATCATTTTTTATAAAAAAAACAAACAAACAAAAAAAAAAACCAAAACTTTGACTTCAGATATTGTTTTTCTCCATAGCAGAAAGGGGAATTTTATGGTTTTTATTTGAGTTTGTTAGGGAAAAAACGTCTTGTACATTCCCTACAGTACAATAAAATCAAGTCAAAAGTATTACATTTGCTTATGACAACCAGTCAAGTAATTTTGGATGCAAAAACTTCTTGGACTGGTCATTTTTTTTATCACTTACGCAACTTAGCAGCACAGTAATTTTTAGAATCAACAGTCGTGTGTGCCACTTTCAGAATTAGTTATCAAAATCAATGCCTAAATTATGTAGTTTCTAGACTGTTGATAGTATTTCCCAACCCTAGAGAGATACAAAAATGATTTCCTAAGTTTACTAATATAGAGTAGGCACTTCCAAAAAAAGTGTTTTGTTTAAAGAAAACAACAGCTATGAAAATATAAACAGAAAGAACATGTTAGAGAGCTGCATAAAGTAATTTCTTATAGGGTTTGGTTAGATTAAAAACACAAGTAGTATATTTGTAATAGGACACATACTTTTTGTAGACAATGTATTTATTTATACATTTCTAGAATACAGAAAACATCAAAGTAAAGTATGTTTCAGTAATTAATTATTTTAGCAACAAAGTAAACCAAATAATATAAAATTTTCATGGCATGGAATTTTCCTATAAAAATATTGATCAGGGTCTATTATACCACCTATGAACATTTTCTCTCAGTCTACTAGAAATTTAAAATTCTGCAAATTACAGTATAGTGGAACAAGGCAAGGAGTACTAGTTAATTTCTAGTATGACATTTTTATTTTAATTAACCTATGATTAAGTTGGATAAAATTACATATATGTGTGTTCTTTTTACTGATATCAATGTTTAAAAATTTGAGGTTTCATTATGTTGTCAACCACTTTCTTTTAGATGTTAACGTCTGATGAATTCTTTTTACTCAGATATACCAAGTGTTTGCTTTAAAAAAAATTTTTTTATTGTTTGGGATTCATTAAGGGTACAAAGAATTAGGGTACACTGATTGCCCTCTCTCCCCACTTGCTCGTTTCCCTACCTACTCTTATATTAGCTCATCCGCTGCCTTCATATTAGAATAGAGTGTTTGCTTTTTAACAAGCAATGCAAGATGAAATTGGTAAATAATATTAAGATTGTTTTTAGACAGTTTATTCACTTGTCTCCCAATTACATTCTCTTGCAGAAAATTTGGAGATGCGCATCCTTTGTGCCTTGCACCCCTCATCATCAGGTAGTATTTATTGACATTTCATGTCCTCAGAGTATATCACAAACTTACTGAGTACTTTATTAAGAAACATAGAATCCAGAGGAAGGTCTCAACAGAGCATTAAGATGAACAAAAGAAGAAAGTGGATAGAGATTACAGATATTCAGTTGGGTGTCTATATTTCCCCAAATGTAGACAGCTAAATGGAACACATCCTCCAAACAAGGATAAGCTTTAAAAAGAGTGGCCACTTGTACTCATTGAGTAAAAAACAGAAAAGGGGAGAGGAGGAAGAAATGATTTTTATACCAAAGGAATCAATTTTTCCATTCAGAGTTCTATATAATTAAGATATATTATTTATTTTATTAAAAATTAAAAGGTTATTATACCCATTATATACTTCCAGCAAGAGTTTATATAACTTCTCTGATAAGAATTCTGAAAATATGTAGGAACAGCCTTTAACAAAATTATTTCTTTTTATCTAGTATTTTTTCATGTTAGGAATCTGTCCTGTTGAAATAATTATCAAGCCAGGGGAAACATATATAAATAAATATCATCACACGATTGTTCGTAATAATGACAGTTGAAAAAATCCAAATTTCCAGCTCTCTCTACATACACGCGTGCACGTGCGCACACACACACACATATAATTAAGGACATTCACATGGATATAATGTAGTTGTTAAAAGGGTCTCCAAGAACATTTAATAGGAACCCAATGTGTTTTTTCAGTACAGAGTGTAAAAAACAAGATCCTTGTCTCTATTTCCACAAACTTTCTATTAACCTGTATAATTGTTTTTAAAGCAAATGTAAAAATTAAATAAAGTGATTCTTATGTTTAGATTAGTAATGATAATTTTCAGTAAATTCTGAGTTATAAAATATAATATGTCAATTAGATCAAGGAGAGAGTGGATTTCTACTATTTGAAAGTCTGGTAGCCATCCTCTGCTCTGGAAGCTTGTGAACAGGCTCTGGGCCATGGCAGGTAGGCCACATCTCTGAGCGATACCCTCAGGGCTCAAATTTAGCAAGACAATTGTGTTTGTTTTTTGATTCCCTGGACTACAGCAGCCTGAAAGGAGTAAATCAGGCTCACCTTCTGGATTGACCTTCAGAATGTTACTGGGTGATTTCTGGGCCTTATGCCCAAGAACCTGCTGAAGATATATTTGCTGATGCCTGAAATTTATTGAAAAGGGGCAACATTCTTTTTTACACATTTAGAAATAACACTCAGATGCCACTTTAAGTGGAAATGCCAGCCTGTGACCAAATATTGATTGAAATTCAAACCCACCAATGTACTTATTTTATATGAATTTAGTTTCTATTATATATTTTTTCTGAGTTGCTTTTTAGTGTCTTTTGCTTTCTACAATGAAATAAATTAAATGATCACTATCACATCCTTTCCAGTTTGAGAAAATGAAGGGTTAGAAGAACAGGAGAACACAAAGGATGTAGAATGGGGAAAGGAAAGCATGGCTGGCTGATGGCAGAGAAAAGTGAATTTGGAGATGAAGGGCAAACCCATGAACTTCATGATATTATCAAAGTTCATTAGTAATGAATTACCTATATATTCGAGTATAAGCCGAGTTTTTTCAGCACAAAATTTGTGCCAAGTTCGGGTTTTTCGGCACAAATTTTGTGCCAAAAAAACTCGGCTTATACTCGAGTATATAGGTATATATACACGTGTATTTGTGAACAAGTTAGAGAACTGACAGAGTTACAGTTACCACGGTTTATTGGATATGTGTATAATGTAGCAAGAATGCTCAAGTTAGGTTACTAGACAGATACCAGCTCAGCCTTGTGTAGTTCCTAATGATTTTTCTTATAATATAGCTCATACAAGACTTTTATTAACCTCAGAGCTCATTGCTCAACTTGAGAACAGGTTGAGGCAGACCCCTGAACTCTGGAACAATGAAATTCTGTTGAAGATTCTCACTTTCTCATAAGAGTAGATACCATTTATAGGTTCCCTGTCACTGATGCAGGCCATGCTCCTTACTCCTACCCTATGATTTTTCATTCAGTTCCTTTTTATTATGATTTGATACCACATTTTTAACCTATTGAAATTCGTAGCTTTTTCAAATTTAAAAAGGGCAAAAATTAAATCTTCGAGGAAGTGAAAAGTTAAAGTACATATTTGATAAAACAAGTACATTTTAGTTTTGTCTTTATTATTCTTTCCTATTTTCACTAAACTTTCTTGATCAATTATACATCCACTAGCAATTCTAGCAAGGTAGCAACAATATTAGCAAAATCCAATGTTACTCAAAAACCCAAAGATTAAGGTTAAATTTTGCTAACTAGTGAATTATTTATCTGATATACTGAGAACAAAACTCAGAAAATAAAAACAAAAGTTGTTTAAAAGAATTCACTTGTTTAGTTAGTGGTTAAAGGAATAATAAAGTGATTATTATCAGTGATAATAAAGGAATTAGACTATTTTTAAAGCGCTTTGATAACAGACATGCCCATATTTCTTCAAATGAATGTATAGTCAAACCTTCCAATTTATATAAGATATTTTTATATTTTTAATTTGAAGTGGTTAGTCTTTATGATTTTGTTCAAAGAAAGTAATGTTTTAAAAATAGTTTTAAAAATTATCCCATTTTATAAAACACTGTAGTAGGAGGTAGAGAACAATGAAATTTATTCCAAAATCAGGGACATTAAAATGAAACTCAATGGGCAACCGTAAACCATAAAATTATTTTAATTATGTTGTCAAGTAAAGACATATAATTAATATTACTTTTGCTGTATTCATTACAGGTAACTGGCACTATAAACATCCTCATTCTTGGCCCCAAAAGTTTATAGTTTTACATAACTCCTTAAATATAGATCTTCCTAAGAGTTATTGAAAGGTTTATAGGAGCATGACGGCCTCTTGTGATAATTTATATTTCAAAATTTCCTCATAAAGTAGAAATAAATTCTAATATAATTCAATATATCATAGTATAAAAAGAGAGATATGATTTTAATATATCTGTTTTGTATGTGTCATTGTTTTAATGATAACTTGTAGTCTTCCATCTCAAAATAACGATTATAATGCTACTAGAATATATATGACATTAATTCAAGAGACTTGAATTTGCTGTCAAAGAAGCATATTAATGCCCTGATTTGTATAAATCCTGCATATGTTCATTCTTTAAAGTTAGCAAAGTGCTAGCAATCCACTGGCTACAATAATTTTATAGTTTTGTGCACTCTTAGACAAATAATGACATTGACAAATTAAGGGATAGGATACTGATTATTTTTAGTTGTATATATTAAATGAATTTTTACTCTTGAATGATTAATGTTAACAAGAAATTCTTTAACAAACATGGATATTCAGTTAAACTGATACTTTTCACAATCTTTTATACCATGCCACTAAAAGCAACAACAAACAAACTTCTGCTAAACTTTAATGTATTCATGCATACTACATTTCCCTTGCATAAATATGACAGAATGTATGATATATATTTATAGTTAATGGAGAAATTTTAATAATTTGGTATACCTGAGCATAGCTAAATCACACTAAAAAATTCTATTAGAATTCTGATTTATGTACAAATGAATATTTCTTTCTTTTTGAAATGTAAATCAAAACCACCCTGAGATACTACCTAACCCCAGTGATAATGGCTCACATCACCAAATCTCAAAATTGCAGATGCTGGCATGGATGTGGAGAAAAGGGAACACTTCTACATTGCTGGTGGGACTGCAAACTAATACAACCTTTTTGGAAGGAAGTATGGAGCACTCTCAAAGAATTCAAACTAGACTTCTCATTTGATTCTGCAATCCCATTCCTGGGTATCTACCCAGAAGAAAAAAAAAAATTCTTTTATCATAAGGACATTTACACTAGACTGTTTATTGCAGCTCAATTTACAATCACAAAAACGTGGAAATGGCCTAAATGCCCACCAACTCAGGAATGAAGTAACACGTTGTGGTATATGTATACCATGGAATACTATTCAGCCATTAAAAAGATGGAGACTTTACATCTTTTGTATTAAACTGGATGGAGGTGGAACACATTCTTCTTAGTAAAGCATCACAAGAATGGAGAAGCAAGAATCCTATGTACTCAATTCTGGTATGAGGACAATTAATGACCTAGTACATGGTGGGGGGTGGGGAAAGGGGAGTTCAGGGAGAGGGAAGGAGGGCGGGTTGTGGGGGGGTCACAGGGTGTGACACATTTCTTGGAAATGGGACACAATTATAAGAGGGAGTTTATCTAATAAAAGCAATCTGTGCAACCTGGTTCTTTGCACCTTCAATGAATCTCCAACAATAAAACAAATTGAATATTTCTTCAAGATATATTTTTCCCATGGCCTTATGTCCCAAGTCTACCAGTCCTTTAGCCAAAAGTCACTTGCTCACATTAGATTAAAACATGTTTTTAATTACGGTAATGATATTTATTTTAATGAATTTGTACCCTTTACCCTGAATTTCAGAAATTGTATTTTAATAGTTCTAGACAGCATGTTTGAAAACCAATTCATATATTATAAGATGACACTGCAGCCTATCTCATTTCTCAACAACCTCTAAATAGCACCTAAGTTTTTAGATCCATTTGTCCAGTTAAGTCCTAAGGCACGCACTGCAGGGAATAGAATGTCCAGGTGCATTTTCTAGTCTGCTCCCTATATATACACGTGGTTTAGCTCAGAGTATTGTATCAGGTTAAAATGCAGACTTATTGACTGTCAGAATGGATTGAGAAAAGTGTATTTATTAGAATTAAAGAATTACTTACCCAGCTGGGTCTCCTGAATTGTCAGTTTACTTTCCACAGGATACAAAAGCTTGGGTGGCTTATCAGTCAGAGGGGCTGAAAAACAATAATAATAATTCAGGGACTTGCATGAACAAAAGGATAGAATACAGCTTATTTCTCAAATATTTTTCATTCTCAAAGTAAGAGTCAAAGTACTCTACCAATTAATGACTTACAGGAAGCACCTGTAGGCAAGCTGAAAAGTGATTACATTGAATAAAAGTAAAATATAACACTTCCAAATTGACTGTCACATGACACTAATGAATACAGAATCTGGATTGTTGATTCCTTAAACACATAGGACTGTGCTTCATGAAATATTTTCAATTTATAACCTGTTTATCTTTGAAAGGGATGTCCTACTTTTTTTTCTGTGTTAATTAAAGCTACGTAGGATATATATGGCATGTATTACAATGATTTTTTTGTCCTAATGTCTCATTCTTCTTAGTTCCTTTTGCAGTGCCCATACCTTGTATCATATCACCCCCTAACTTCCCATTTAGTAATTACATTAAGTATTTCCTATGTACATATTCTCTAAATGGGGCAGCAACGTAGCATCAAATCAGTATGAGTATAAGCAAGCACACCTACACCCAGGGAATACTTTTAAATTATATTCTCTAGTTATTCTAAACCCTTTATTATTACTACTAACCATTACATTTTATAGTACTTATTGCTAATTTCCAAGATATATTCTGTTTGATTTTAAATGTCTACACATTTTGTCTTTGTGTTTTCATTAATTTCAATTATCAGCCTATGGATCTCAGAGTTTGCTGTTAGGCATCTTACAGATGGGTTTCCCACTGCGTACTTCATTCCTAGCCAAACTAGACTATCTAGACTCTAGACAAATAGTCAGTTCTCCTTCATTAAGCCTCCCCCTTCTACCCCACCTTTTCTGATTGAATTGCCTGATTCCCTTGAAACCTATCACTGCAACTTCTACTCTGTATCAGGGACAGTAATGATCAATTAAGGGTTGCTGAACTAAATGTTTTTGCTTTGAGGGCTTTCTTTCTTCCTTGCCAGGAAGACATGCCAACTTGGTTGATAACTGGAAGGCTGATCTAGACAGAATTGCTGGAAGTTGGCCACATATACTTATTTCCAGAGGATTTAAAAAATTCATGCTGCTTTTGTAGTTTGTCTCCATCTCTCTTTAAAAGAAAACACAGTCAGTACAAAGAGATGATGCACCTCAAATCACAAAAAAAAAAAAAGAATGAGTTTTGAGTCCTAATTTGAGAGACCGACCTCACGTATGGTTGAAGGCTTTTGTTCATAACTAATTGAGAGCATTATTCATTCATCTTTATTACTATTTAACAAGGGGTGAAAATGAAGGACAAAATAAAGTTAGGGTAATAGGATGAGATCAAAGGCTTTCGAATTCTTCTCAAATATATGACATCACTCTGACTAACTTTAAATTGTCTTGTTTCTTGCTTAAAATGATCTTGATGGATTTTATTCTCCTACCACATACTTAGCTTATTCATGTTGGCAAAATAGTTTGTCATTAACAGGTCAAAAAGTCACATTTATTAAACTCTGGTTATCAAATTATTTTAGTGAAATTCAAAAGCAACTAGGGTATCAAAATAACTGGTTTATTCACTAAATTAAGTCAGTTTATAAAATCTTATGATCCTGTAGTTATCAGTAGACAACTTGACAGTTTGTTATGGAAAGAAGCTGAGAGAAATGTTCCCTGTTTAAACACATCCCACACTAGTTTGCGGTAAGGGAAAAATAAAGATCTACAGAGAAAGATAATAAAATCCATATGCAGCACATTTGTTCAGAAATACAAAAATGGTTTCGTTGTTTTCCACCCCAACCCACCACCCACTCTGCGGATTAATGTTACCTTCTTAGGTTATATGCTTAAGACCTTTCATGTTACTCTCGTGACAAACTACATGTTTGCAAAGTAATTCATTGAGGTTTAGTCCTGGAATCATAGAATGTTGGAGCCAAGAGAGAATTATATCCCTAAATTCTTTGAATTTTAAACCCTATTTTCTAAAACATTATGATTTGAATGACCCACTGGGCTTGGGTTCATGATTTGTTGTACCATCCACTTCTCTTTGACAAAAGTAGCCCAGTTTTTATTTATCTTATATATCAGTATTTCACCCAAGATGTTGACCAAGCAAATTCAATTCAATTCAAATCATATATATTAAACACTATAATGTACCAGACATTTTGAGCGGGGATTTGGAATTTCTCTCGTTTCTTTCCTTATACTTTATAGTGCTCTGTTCTTTAAAAAATAATTTTTAAAAATCTGAGCTAATTCCCTTGTTTTAGAGATCTAGGATCTGAGGTACAAAAAGATCAAATGGCTTGCCAAAGGTAACAGAGCAAATTCAAGTTAGAATTCTTGTTACATCTTTTCTTGCCAATTCTTTGTTATGTGCTCCTTGAAAATTCTTTCAAACAACTATTGCATAGGTCTGTGCAAAGTCTCCCCTCAAGGTGTATGCAATCTGTTAGAAGAGAGAAAACACAAAGCTTAATCATCATAGCCTAGAGCAGAGAGCTCTTCCAGCACAATCTGTCATCATCTGTGTCATGTTTTGGTCTTATGCTATGATGGGTATCAATTAGACACATTTCTCATATGATTTGCCTGTTTTTTGTGGAAGTGAATGGAAACTTCCTGACAACCCAATAGCTGAACTGTTGACACCTTGGTAAAATGACTGAAAAAGATGTGACTGCTAAAGATAAGATGTAGCTCGGTTCCAGAGTCATTTGAAAGTGATCAATTGTGTTGTCATAACAGAAAGACATGAGCTGAATTATCCAGTATTTGAATGTCTCTGGTACATTGTGGTGTTTAATAAATATTAGTTGTATTGAATTGACGAAGATCTGGAAAACAAATGCAAGAATGGCAATGACCAATCAAGAAGAACATACACACAAGACCCTCTTTATTTTCTGCATTTGCAAGGATGAAACTGGAGGGAAATTCAAACAAATTACAATTTAAAAAGCAAGGTTGTTAGCATCACATCATGTCTTGACCAACTGACATTTTATTATCAAGAAAACAACTTATTTTGGGGGGCATTTCTTTCTTTCTCTAACACACACATGTATGTACACTCACTCACAACTGAACTCAATTGAAAACTAAAGCAAGTTCAGCAGCAGTGATATGAAGCACAAAATAATTTGAAACCCCAATCATATTTTGTCTACCAAAATATACAATTATAATAGAAATGTTTCTCTGTCTAATTATGCATTAAATATAGCTTTGTAACCACCAACAAAAGTACTTCTGAGCCTTTGTTTTGTCCTCCAGAACACCCTAATAACAGCATTAATGCTGACATAGTCATTTAAAATAATAACAGATCCCTCTTACAGAGTTATTAATATGCTTCTATTGATAAAACTATTCCAAAGAGTAGAAAGGGAAATTTAAGGACATTACTTTTGCTTAGCAGTTGCCAGTTAGAAATATCTAGAAGTTGGTATAGATGAAGGTGTGTCTGGGATTGATTATTTATCTATAGTTAGGTTCCCTAACTGTTCATGAAGGAATGCAATCTCTCTTTTTTCCATATTTTGTACATTTTAATTATGGAACAGTAAAAAGTAGGACACTACCTTCCTAAAACAAAAACGACAACTGACCAGGGTAAATATGCCAAGATTCTTGAGTCTTTCCAATGTTCTTAAAGAGGAGAGAAATTTGAAATATCTAGGATAAATATACTTTTCACTGTTGAACAATCACTTCTTTAAAATTTAATTTTAATCCCTCACATACTATTGAGAATACTTAATATTTCTTGGATGCTTAAACTTATTCTATCACAAAATTTGCTCTTTCAAAAATCATAGATAATTTCCATAATATATTTGAACTAGTTCCTTTCTTTGCTTTGTTTTTTGGAAGAATTGTGCTATAATAGGAAAATCACACACTTATCTCTGAGGGAGACATCATTCTAATAATCCTTGTCTCTATCATGTTCATTTGGCAAGTTGGAGAAGTTATTTAAAGTCTTGTAGTCACAGTCTTCTGTTACGTAAAATGTGACATAAATAGTCTCCCCACATGGATTGGTGTGAGGATTAAATACAATAATAGATTAAGTGCTTGCATATAGTAGATGGAAAATAAGTCCATTCTAATTATATTCATCAAAGTTTGGGACAACAGTATTTAGCAGCCTATGTAACAAGAAAAATACAGTAGAACAAGTTGACCACCAAGGGACGTAACCAACTGGTCATCACACAGAGGTGGTGAACACAAGCAACTAGGCCTGCTGTACTGATGCATACAGGTGGTGCATGCCTAGTCTATGAAAATTAGGTCAACTTAAGGAGGTGGTCAATGTAGGTAGGTGGTCAAGTATGGAGGTTCTACTGTATCTGTAAGATAATGAACTGGATGTTTAATGAAGGGTTCAAAATGGGTTTTTACCCTGATTTAAGAACCATTAATTTTTAATTTCCATAGCAGGGGAATTAATCTGTCTCTAAGACTTCAATCCAACAAAAACATCAGTTAAAATGGCTTTCATAAAAAGACGGGCAATAACGAAGACTTGAAATGATGTGGAAAAAGGGGAACTCTCATTTACTGTTGGTGGGAATGTAAATTAGTACAACCAGCATGAGGAAAAGTATGGAGGTTCCTCAAGAAATAAACAATAGAACTTCCATGCCATCCAGCAATCCCCTGCTGGGTATATGTCTAAAAGAAAGGAAATCAGAACATTAGAAAGATATCTGTGCTCTGATGTTTATGGCAGCACTATTCACAATACTCAAGATTTCAATCAATGTATCTTGGTATTACGCGATTACAAGAAAGATGAATGAATGCATAAAGAAACTCTGATACATATACATGATGGAATATTATATAGCTATACAAATGAATGAAATATTGGCATGTGCAATAACATCCATGTAACTGGAGTACATTATTTTAAGTCAAATAACTCAAGAATGGAAAGACAAAGCTTATATTTTCTCACTCATAAGTGTGAGCTAAACATTAAAAGCAATTGATCTCATGGAGACAGAGTGCAAAGATAGTTACCCGAAGCTGGAAAGGGTAGTGGGGATAATGTAAAGATGATTAATGGCTGCAAAAATATAGTTAGATAGTTAGACAGAATAAACAATACTTCGTAGTACAACAAAGTGACGATAATCAACAATAAGTTAGGGTAAACTTTAAATAACTAAAAGAATGGAATTAGAATGTTTCTAACAAAGAAATGATAAATGCCTCAGGTGATGGATACCCTAGTTACCCTGAGTTGTATGCCCATATCAAAAAACTACATGTACCCTATAAATATATACAACTATAATGTACCCATAATAATTAAGTATAAAAATTTAAAAAATTAGGCTTGGCGCCCATCGCTCAGTTGTTAGGGCGCCAGTCACATACACCAAGGCATATGGGTTTGAGACCAGCCTGGGCCTGCTAAACAACAATGACAACTGCAACAAAAAAATATCTGGGCATTGTGGGAGGGGGGCAGGTGCTGACAGTCCCAGCTACTTGAGAGGCTGAAGCAAGAGAATTGCGTAAGACCAAGAGTTTGAGGTTGCTGTGAGCTATAATAGCATAGTACTCTACCCCGGGTGATAAAGTGAGACTGTCTCAAAAAACATTTTTAAAAATTAGAAGTTTTTAAATATATAAGACAATGCACAAAGATTATAAAGGACTCAAAGATAAACAAAACACAGCATTTAAAGATTATAAGTCCTCACAGAATTTATAATTTAAATTATAAACACTTTTCTAATTCCAATTCAAAAGCATTTATCAAGTACTTAAAAATAGTAACTACTGAATTAGAGATAAAAGTATGAATAAGACATGGAGTCAGCCATAAGAATGTTTTTAGATGAGAGCATATTTATGATGCACTGTGGTGAGTGCTATACTCAGAGATAATTTCTTTGTGACCCCACTTAAATCCAACAAAAATACAACTTAAATCCAACCCTAAAACTGGTCACAAAACAATATTTTCAGACTTATATAGCTAATAATAAAATATGCTTTGTGGCAATTCCACTGAGTCAGTCCATTTTACAATGGGTTTTCACACATTTTTTAACGTAAAAGAATTGACAAACAACTGCCTTTTTTTATAGCAAGTCAAAGGAACTTGGATCACCACAAAGCTTCAGCCTTTACATGAGTCAGGAGTGGGATTTCAGTTTTACTTTCTTTGGCCTGGATTGTTTCAACGTTAGTTTCTAATAGTGCGCCATATATCCTGTGAGAGCTGTACCATATAGACAAAATCTCATGGTCTTTGGAAAAAAAAAAGAAATGGATAAAATATCAACATATACTAGGTGAATCCTTTGGGGATAAAAGTTTGCTTTATTTTTTCACTTATCTCTAATGCTTTGGGCTGGCAAAATTTCTCCTTTCTGTGGCAAATAATTTCGATGACCCATAACAGAGTCATGGAACCTCAGAAGCCTCGAAGAGTGAGGAATGACAAAGCAATGGAGCAAAAAGGTGTGGTGACATCAATTGAGGAACAAACTAAAAATATATATAAGATAACCTCCATCTAAGAGTCATGTCAAAGTGACAAAATACTCCCGAAGATGTAATGCATAATATATCTATCAAACTACATGTATTGTGGAAAACAAAGAAATATTTTTGGCTAGCTTTAATATTTAATATTTTGTTCATTTAGTTTGATGTGTTGCTTGTAATGAAAATAAAACAAATATCATTTATTCATTAAACAACGACTTTTAAAATCTCTACTCTCTGTCAGGCACTGTTCTAATGACTAGGGGCTGTGACAGTGAATAAGACAGATGAAATTTCTGTTTTCATGAAGCATACATTCCAGAGAAGGAGATGCAAAACACGCATGTAAATGAACATAAACATAATACAATGCCAGATGATTATAAATAATATAAAATTAAATGAGGCAAATAGAGAGGCAGGTGCTATTTTAGAGACAATTATCAGGAAAGTTTGAAGATTATTTGAAACATACCTATGTGAAGGGAGAAAATGAGCCATGTGAATAATTGGAGGGAGTTTATGTCAGGCAGAGGGAAGAACAAATGCAAAGGTGTTGAAATGGGAATACACTTGCATGTTGGAGGGATGGTAAAGAGGCCATTGGAGCCATATTGATATAAGAAAAAAGTGGCAATGAGAACAGAGAAAGCAATTGGCCAAAGTAGGTAAGGCCTTGTAGAATATAGAAAAGACTTGGGCTATATTCTAAACATAAGAGGAGTGGCTTTGAATAGTTTCAAAAGAAGAGAGTTCCTGGTAGTAAGTGGTGTCAGAGGTATCACTCTGGCATCTTGGTTTTCAAGTCTGGGAGGAGGGAGTAGAGTGCAGATAGTGAGGCAGAGAAGGATATTGGCACAGTCCACTGAAAGGCAATGGTACCAGGGTGTTGGTAGTGGAAGTGTAGAATTTTTTCCTTTAAATATTTATTTGGTAGGTATACCTAATACACAGTCTGACAATTAAGTTCGCGAACTTGCTACCATGCATTTACTTTGGCAGTGCTATACAAACAGTTCAGTTCATTTTTATAATCTTAATACATCAGTGTTTCACAGTTGTGTTCCTGCTGATATGCGACAGCATCATGCTGAGTGGCATTCATTATCGTTGTTGCATATTTTTGTGTGTCATTGCAAGAATGTCTGAGCTTGAATTAGAGCAACAAACAAACATTAGAGTTCTGTTAAACTTGGAAAGAGCGGAAGTGAAATCAGGGGCATGTTAGTCCAAGTTTATGGGGATAATACCATGAAGAATATGGCAATGAACAAATGCATTAAATGTTTTTCTGAGGGAACAGAAAGTGTCACTGATGAACAGAGGTCAGGATTACCAGTAACAAGCAGAACTGACAAAAACACTGCAAAAATTACTGAATTGTGCATGAAAATTACCTGTGAAAAGCATAGCAGACCAATTAAACATCAATAGGAAAATAGGAAACATCAATGGGAAAATCTTGGGATGGGAAGGTGTGTGCAAAAATGGTCCTGAAGGAGCTCATCAATGAACAAAGGCAAAGGAGAGTCAAAGGTTGCCAAGACCTTTTTAAGAGGCAAGATGATATTTGGGACTGTGTACACTGGAAATTAAACATAGGTGTACTAATATCACCCTGAAACAAAGCATCAAAGTACAGCCAATTCTCCAAGACCAAAATTTTCCATTAGTCCAAATCAAGAATCAAAATTATGTTGAGGGATTGTTCATCATGGATTTGTACCAACTAGACAAACAGTTAACCAACTTTACTATTTGGGAGTGCTGAAAAAGCTGTGTGAAAATCTTAGATTGAAAATGATCCGAACTTTTGACAAACAATTCATTGCTTTTGCATCACAACAAGGTACCAGCTCACATATCATTGTCTATGAGGGAGATTTTTAGCCAACAACAAATAACTGTATTGGAACACCCTCCCTCGTCACTTGATTTGGCCCTCAATGACTTTTTTTGTTACCCAAAGATAAAAGAAACGTTGAACAGAAGGCATTTTATGACATTCAGGACATCAAGGGTAATATGACAATAGCTCTGATGGCCATTCCAAAGAGTTCCAACATTGGTTTGAAGGGTGAACTAGGTGCTGGTGTCAGTGCATAGCTTTCCAAGGGGAGTACGTTAAAGGTGACTAGAGTGATATTTAGCAAGGAGTTATATAGCACTTTTTCTAGGATAAATTCACTAACTTGATTGTCAAACCTGGTAAGATTGATTGATGGACTAAATGTGGAATGCAAAAGAATGCCCATGAGTTAAGGGAGATCACTAATTATAAGTTTGAGAAAATACATGAATGTTGGTATCATTTAATAATATGAAGACAGTATAGCATGACCAGGTTTATAGGGAAGTAATTAACAAAAGATGAGATTTTATAAATCAATTTGACCATCCCCCTTTATTCACAGAGGCTAATTTTACTATAGAAAATTGATTTATATTTTGAAAAATTGAGCCACTGACTGATAACTCGTCTTCTTGTTCTCCTCCAAAGGACTGAGAAAATGATCCTAAAAAGTTATGTTTCAGGCTAATGACATATTCATTTATTATTATATGGGATACACTGTGGTTAATATCCACTATCCCTTACTTACTGAAAGGAGAAAAATTGAAAGCCTTTCCACTAAAATCTGGAACAGACAACAATGTCCACTTTAACCACTTATATTCAACATAGTACTGGAAGTCCCAGCAAGAGCAATTAGGCAAGAGAAAGAAATAATGGACAACCAAACTGAAAAGAAAGACATCAAATTATCTTTGTTTGCAAATTACATTATCTTATAATTAGAAAACCCTAAAGAATCTACCAAAAACGCTTAGATCTCATAAGTAAATTCAGTTTAGTTACAGAATATTAGATCAACATAAAAATTAGTAGCATGTCTAAGTATCAGTAATGAACTGAGAAAGAAATCAAGAAGACAATCCTATTAACACTAACTATAAAAAATACACTTAGGAATAAATTTAACCAAGTTACCTATACAAAAAGAAAGGACATCAGTGTATTAGATAGCTGCACTCTCATGTGCATTACCATACTATTCAAAATAGTAAAAATGTGGAATTAATTTACGTTACCTTCAACAGAGAAATGGATAAAAAATGTAGTATGTGTGTGTATATATGGGGTTGGACAATTATGTTCACAAACTCATCCTAAAAAAAAAATGCTACATATGCCAGTGCTAAATTTCACTGTGGTCACCTTTGAAGTACTCCCCCTGGGAAGCTATGCACTGATACTAGCACCAAGTCCATCCTTCAAAGTAATTTTGAAACTCTTTTCCTCCTGCTATTTGAGGTTTTTTCATCAAAACAGCATGGTACTGGCACAAAAGCAGAGAAGTAGATGTCTGGAACAGAATAGAGAACCAAGAGATGGATCTAGGTACTTACTGTTACTTGATTTTTGACAAGCCAATTAAAAACATTCAGTAGGGAAAAGATACCCTATTTAACAAATAGTGCTGGGTAAACTGGCTGGCAACCTGTAGAAAATTCAAACTGGATCCACACTTTTCACCATTAACTAAGATAGACTCTCACTGGATAAAAGATTTAAACTTAAGACATGAAACTATAAAGGTACTTGAAGAAAGTACAGGGAAAACTCTTGAAGAAATTGACCTGGGTGAATATTTTCTGAGGAGGACTCCCCAGGCATTTGAAGCAGTATCAAAAATACATTACTGGGACCTGATCAAAATAAAAAGCTCTGCACAGCCAAGTACATAGTAAGTAAAGCAAGCAGACAGCCCTCAGAATGGGAGAAAATATTTGGAGGTTATAGATCTGATCAAGGTTTAATAACCAGAATGCACAGAGAACTCAAATGTATTAGCAAGAAAAGAACAAGTGATCTCAACTCAGGGTTTGCAAAGGGCTTGAAGAGAAACTTCTCTAGAAGACAGATGCAAAATCTACAAACAAATAAAAAAAAAGCTCATCATCCTTAATCATCAGGGAAATGCAAATTAAAACTATTAATACTTTGAAATATCACCAACCTCAGTAAGAGTAGCCCACATAACAAAATCCCAAAACCAGAGATGTTGGCGTGGATGTGGAGAAAAGGGCACACTTCTACACTGCTGGTGGGAATGCACACTAATATGTTCCTTCTGGAAGGATGTTTGGAGAATACTTAGAGATCTAAAAATAGACCTGCCATTCGATCCTATTATTCCTTTACTAGGTATATACCTGGAAGACCAAACAACACAATATAACAAAGACATATGTACCAGAATGTTTATTGTAGCCCAATTCACAATTACTATGTCATGGAAGAAGCCCAAGTGCCCATCGACCCACGAATGGACTAGCAAACTGTGGTACATGTATACCATAGAACACTATGCAGCCTTAAAGAAAGATGGAGACTTTACCTCTTTCATGTTTACATGGATGGAGCTGGAACATATTCTTCTTAGCAAAGTATCTCAGCAATGGAAGAAAAATTATCTAGTGTACTCAGCCCTACTATGAAGCTAATTTATAACTTTCACATGAAGGTTATAACCCAACTATAGCACAAGAATATGTGGAAAGGGCCAAGGAAGAGGAAGGGAGGGAGGAGGTTTTGGTGAAGAGAGGGTAATGGGTGGGGCCACACTTATGGTGCATCTTAGCCTGGGTACAGCAGAAACTTACTAAATGCAGAATACAAATGTCTACGTACAATAACTAAGAAAATGCCATGAAGGCTACGTTGAACAGTTTGATGAGAATATTTCAGATTGTATATGAAACCAGAACATTGTACCCCTTGATTGCACTAATGTACACAGCTATGATTTAACAATAAAAAAACAAACAAAAAAAAAGAATCTTAAGCTTAAGTGGGCTTATAAATTTGTATATGTAGTGTACATGTGTAAATTTTGACAAAACTCATCAGATTGTACACTTAACTTCTATGTAAATATTGTCTCAATACAATAATGAAGACTTTCTGAAAGAGGAAGCAAACTAAATATTTGACAGTTTTGTAAGCAAAAGAATGGGACTGATCACTTTAGAACAGAAGAAGATAGAAAAATCAGATGGATTAGTAAATCAAAACAATTTTTAGTCTATTTAGTCTTAAGTAAGGGTTATGAATACATGGCATGTGTCCCAGATTTTTTCTCCCCTGCACATATTGTCAACATTACTAATTGTTTCAACACTTTTTTTGTTTTGACTCAAAATATTCTTTTCAAAACCATTTCTAGGTAACCGTTACTAAAGGATAACCTTCACAAATGAGATGGGAATTATTCACCACTAACATTTTAAACAGCCATAAATTAAGTTACTTATATATTAATTATCCTTTTAGTCTCCTACCCCTCATGCAGTCTATCCTTAAGTGCTATTAAGTCTACCTAAAAAATTTATGTCTAAATTCTGATTACATTTCTCCATCTCTATTGCCACTCTCCTAGCCCAGTCACCTTCATCTCTTAACTAGAGTGTTGTGCCCTAGTTGTCCCTTGTTTCTACTCTTTCAATTCTCCCTATTTACATAAAAACAGAAGGAATCTTTTAGTTTTTATTTATTCATTTTTTGAGACAGAGTCTCTCTTGGTCTTGCTCAGTAGACTGCTGTGGAGTCATAGCTCACAGCAACCTCAAACTCTTGAGTTCAAGCAATCCTCTTGCCTCAGCCTCTCAAGTAGCTGGAAATATAGGCACCCACAACACCTAGCTATTTTTAGAGAAGAGGTCTCATTCTTGCTCAGGCTGGTCTTGAACCTCTGAGCTCAGGCAATCCACCCTCCTCAGCCTCCCAGAGTGCTAGGATGACAAACATGAGCCACCATACCCAGCCAGAAAGACTCTTTTAAAATATGTTAAATATTGGACCTCCCACCTCCTTTAAAGTAAGGGACAAGTCCTTATTAAACCCTAACTCTTACCCTATTAGAGCTGGCTGCCACTAACTTTCTTGCCTTTTCTTCTGCTATGTTCACACTTGATCTCTCCACTGGAGCCAGGTAAAGATCCTTGCTACTCCTTAAATACAGAATGCATGCCTCTGGGTCACTGCTTTTGCACTCATCACACCTGCTGGGAGCACTTGCCAAGTTGTCCTCATGGCATATCGCTCAATTTCTTCAAGTATCTATCTCTCCCCATCTAGAACATTATGGTCTTCCCTCCCCTGTTCATACTCACTTTTTACTGCTTGACTTTCTTATTCTCTCTCTCTCTTTTCTGTCTTTCTTCACTGCAAAGGTAAATGCACATACTTGGAAAGTTCACTCCCTATATCTAGCCCCTAAAATACAGAGTTATTCATTTATATATCTCCAGAACCTTGATCTCAGTAGAAATTTCATAAATATTACTTAAGTGAATGTACCAAATTTATATTTGAAAGAAAATATAATGCTACATCCCTTTCCTTGAGGACAACAGTAAAACAAACCATTCTTACTGCTTACAGAGTCACTATTTTTCATAGAAAAAATATGAATTCTACTGATAGTACAAATTATACCCATACAGGGAAAATTATTTGATTATCTGTTCTGTTCTGTTTTGTTATTCTTTTATCTCATGCTTCAATTTTTATAACCTATATTGACCTGAATACAGATACACTGATACTATAGTCTGTGATGCCAATCCATTGTTGAGAAGGATCCCCCAAATTCCTAATTTCAGACATTTTATTTTTCAGTTACCGTATATACTTGAGTATATACGGTATATAATTCCCATTTGATTTTTTTCTTTCTTTCTAGGGTTTCTACTTCTTTGGTGAAATTAACAATTTTTCATGCATTTTTATTCATTCTTGCTTCTATTTTTTCTTTTTTTGTGCCAATCGTTTTAAACTCTTTACGAACTAATTCTAACCCCTGATAGGGTACATGTCTGCTTCTGTTTCTTATTTTTGCTCTTGATTGGGTTATATTTTCCTGCTTCTCAACTTGTTTTATACTTTACAATTATATATTAGATATTGTATATTTAAAATATAGAGACTGAAATGAATATTATTTGCCCTCAGAGAGAACCCTTTTCTATTTCTGGCAGCTAAGGTGGGAAACTGAATATATATTGAATCATTCAGGAGATATGCTATGTCAACAATGAATTGCAGTTTTGATTTGTTTAACTGTCTGACTTGCATTTCTACATTCTAAAATAATGTAATCTTTAACATCTCTTCCATTTCTAACTTTCTTTGACACCCATTCTGATACCCACTAAGATATCCACATAACCTTGAAGAATTAGTAAATTATTATAGTTATAACCCTGGAGTCAAGAATAAAACAAATTTGAATTTGAATTTCAGCTCTTTCCACATGCTCTGTATTATGACCTTGACTAAGTTACCTAGACCTTTCGTGACTCAATTTTCTTATCTGTCAATGGGAATGAATACATCAACCTTAAACTACTCTTAAAATAACTATATAAGATACTGAGAACTCAGGATATGGCATAAATATTGTATTTTATTACTTCCAAGACACCACTAATTTTAAAACATTTTGTAAAAATAAATAAGATTAATGCTTTATATCAAATATATATAATTTGATATGTAAATATTAATAAGTATTATTTTAATATAATAAGTAATAACTTTAAGTTATTTCACAAATCAGGAATCTAAAATGAGAAATATTTAATACAAGAAATTATTCTTATATATGTTTTCATTTTTGGCTATTCATTGCTCTTGGCGAATAATGGTGGGTTTTCTGAAGGATGGCAAAATTAAAATACTGTAGGTTTAAATGAAAAGTGAGAATTCACTGATTCTACAAAAACAGAATTATATACTTCTTTTCAATAGTGGAAAGAAGAAAGTATAATTACCCTGCATTCAATCTAGGTCAGATAAAAGTTGAAGACCTACTTCCCTTCAGAAATTCTACCTGAACTCTGCTTATAAGCCAATTCTGCAGTCAATCTACATTACTTTTTTAAAAAGTAAAGGAGATACAATTCACTTAGGGGTTGTCAATGTTACTTGGCCACTAAGATTCTTTATTTAGCTTATATTAGAAGCTGTATATCTCAGATAAAGGGCAAGTTGGAAAAAAGCATTATAGTTAAAACTAAGAGCAAAAGGAAGAAAACCTTTAGTATAATCTGAGGAATAGCAATAAAATTGAGTATTTGAACAAAGAAATCAGGCTACTTTCCTAAAAATTCCATTTTGTGTGAGCTATTCCAAGTTTAATGTTTTAAAAAAGATTACGACCTATAAAATAGAATGAAAATTTACCAAACACTTAATGAATTGTTCATTCTCATTTCTAATATTTTAAATTTCCTTTTTACTGAAATTTTTAGTACGCTATGTTAGTGGAGTTACAAACTAGTCATTACATTTTATTCATGTTTTAAAGTTAAGTCTTAATCTTAAAAATTTTAAGTTAGTTTTCTTTATAGCTATTAGAAATTTTTATCTTTCTATCAAATGACCTATCTGCTATCCATCTTAGGCTTTGAGCTATATGGTTTACCAAAACCTGATATTGAAAAAGAAATGTTTAGCTAATGTTTTTACTATTATACTCAGCAATGATGAATAAAGATCTAAAAAAGTCTAAAATAAAATAAACAAGGAGAACTAAAATGTCATTAATCAAAGAAAATCTGTCTTAATAGGAAGAAAAATTATTTCTTCCAGCAACTTATTGAAAACTAAATAACTAAAGTTTTAAAATTTCAGATGTGGGAATTTCAAAGAGAGATATTTAAAAAAAAAATGATGCAGGTAAAGAAGCACCCAGATTCGTAAAGCAAATTCTACTAGATCTGAACAAAGGGATAAATGGCAACATTGTTATTGCCAGGAACATCAACACCCTACTGACACAAAGGATAGCTAATCCAAGCAGAAAACAAATAAACACTGGGTTAACATGTACTCTAGAACAAATGGGCCTGTTATAGGTTTACAGAATATTCTACCCAAAGATTAGTGAGCATGCATTCTTCCCATCAGCTCATAGAACATTCTCCAAGATTAATCATATCTTAGGCCACAAAACATGTCTCAGAAAATTCAAAATAATCAAAATCATAACATGTATCTTCTCAGACCAGAGTAGAATAAAACTAGAAATAACCCCCAAGAGAACACCAATTGTACACAAAGTAATGGAAATTAAACAATGTGCTACAGAATGATAATAATAATAAATAATAAATAATGAAATCAAGATGGAAATCAAAAGAGTGCTTGAACTGAAGAGCAAAGGGAACAAAGTTATCAAAATCTATGGGGATTTATCAAAGGAGTCTCCTAAGGGGGAAATTCACAGTTTTAAACTCTTATATCAGAAAGAGAGAAAGATTACAAATTAACAATCTAATGACACAGCTCAAAGAATTAGCAAAGGAAGCACAAACCAAAGCCAAAGCCAGTAGAAGAAAAGCAATAACTAAAGTCAGAGTAGAACTCAACAGAATGGTAAACAAACAAACAAACAAAAAACAAAAACACACACAAAAAAAACACACAGAGCATTATTGAAACAAAAATTGATTCTTTGAAAAGTTAAACAAAATTCATAACCTCTTGCTAAATAGAAACAGAAGAGAGAGGAACCAAATAAGCTTGATTTAAAAAGAAAAATAAGATATTACAAGTGATACCACAAATACAAAATATCTTCTGTAAATACTATGGAAATCTCTATCCATATAAACTAGAAAATATAGAGGAAATGGGCAAATTCCTAGAAACAAACAACCTCCCAAGACTCAATCAGGAAGAAATAGAACTCTAGAACAGACTAATCATGAGGCAGTATTAAAATCTTCCAACAACAGGACAGTGCCTGTAGCTCAGTGGATAGGGCAATGGCCACATACACCTGGGCTGGAGGGTTTGAGCCCGGCCCTGGTCAGCTAAACAACAATGACAACTACAACAACAGCAACAAAAATAGGTGGGCATTGTGGCGGGCACCTATAGTCCCAGCTACTTGGGAGGCTGAGGTAAGAGAATCACTTAAGCCCAGGAGTTTGATGTTGCTGTGGGCTGTGACACCACAGCACTCTATAGAGGGCAACATAGTGAGATTCTGTCTCAGAAAAAAAAAAAAAAAAAATCTTCCAACAACAACAACAAAGCCTAGATCAAATGGATTCACAGTTCACAGCTTAATTTTTACCAGACCTACAAAAAAGCATTGGTACTACTACTGCAGAAATCATTTCATAACATTAAGGAAGGAATCCTTGACAACTCACCCTAAGAAGCCAGTGTTACCTGTCACAAGCTAGAAAAGGATGAAACAAAGCTAGAAAACTACAGAATAATATTCTTTAAGAATATAGATGCAAAAACCATCAATAAAATGCTAGCAAATCGATTTCAATACCACATCAAAAAAATAATAAACCAGGACCAAGTAGGCTTCATCTCAGGCATGCAAGGATGGTTCAACATACATAAATCAATAAATGTCATTCACCACATAAACAGAAGCAAAAACAAATCGTCATGTACTTAACCAAGGAAGTGAAAGATCTCTACAGAGAAAATGCTTAAAAAATAAATCGCAGAGGATATCAACAAATGGAAAGACATACCATGCTCAAAGATCAGTGGAATCAACACTGTTAAAATGTCATTCTACCCAAAGTGATTCATAGATTCAGTGCAATCTCCATTTAAATGCCACGTCATATTTTGCACATTAGAAAAATTAATTCTATGATTCATTTGGAACCAGAAAAAGAGCCTGAATAACAAAATCAATTTTAAGCGAAAAGCACAAATCTGGAGGCATCTCATTACCAGACTTCAAACTATGTTACAAGGCTATAGTAACTAAAACAGCTATTGGCACAAAAATAGAGAATAGAATAGTGGAACAGAAAGGAAAACCTAGATTTAAAACCCCCTACCCCCCAGCCAACTGATCTTTGATAAAGCATATAACAGTACATTGGGAAAAAGAAGCTCTACTAATAAATACATGGTGCTGGGAAATTGAATAGCCACATACAGAAGAATGAAACAGAACCACAAAATTAATAATTAAATATAAGTCATGAAACCATAAGAATTCTAAAGAAAATGTAGGAAAAATTCTTCTACATATTGGCCTCAGCAAAGGATTTATGACTAAGAACCCAGTCTTAGTCATAGATAGCATTTACAGCAACTAAAATAAATTAATAAATAAGACTTGATTGTATTAAAAAGCTCCTGCACAGCTAAGAAAATAATTCACAGAACAGAAAGACATCTTACAAAATGGGAGAAAATATTCACAATCCATACATTCAATAAAGGGCCAATCACAAAATCTATAAAGAACTCAAGCAAATGAAAAAGAAAACAACAACAATCCAATTAACAAGTGGGCAAAAGACATGAACAGAGCTTTTCAAAAGGAGATAGACAAATGGCCAATAAAAATGTGAAAAAAGTTATCAATCCCACTACTCATCAAGGAAATGTGAATTAAATCCACAATGATATGTCACCTTATCCCAAGTAGAATAGCTTTTATTAAAAAGGCCCAAAATAATAGATCCTAGCATGGATGTGGAGAGAAAGGAATACTTATACGTTGCTGGTGGGACTGCAAATTAGTAGAATCTCTATGGAAACAATATGGAGACTCTTCAAAAAAATTAAAAGTAGACCTACCTTTGATTCAGAAATCCCACTACTGGGTACTTACCCAAAGAAAAAGAATCATTTTGACAAAAAGACACTTGCATTTGAATGTTTATTGTAGCCCAATTCACACTTCACAATTGCAAAGATGTGGAATCTACCCAAGTGCCATCAATTCATGAATGGATTAGCAAGATGTGGTATATGTTTATCATGTACTACAGTACTACTAAGCCACAAGAAAAGGATGAATTGGTACCTTTTGCAACTATTTGATGAAACTAGAGATTATCATCTTAAAGTATCTAAAGAATGGATAAACAAACACATGTCCTCACTATTAAACTGGAAATAACTAATGAGCACACATATACACACAGAGAAGTATAACTCAGTGTAAATCAAACAGGAGTGGAGGGACAGAGAGTACAGACCAAACTACGTAATGGGTACAAGGAGAAGTCTTTGGGTGATGGGCACAATTATAGCTCCGACTCAATCATTACAAAAATTATTCATGTATCCAAACATGAATACCTGCATATGTTTTGAAATTAAAAAAGTAAAATAAATTAAAAAAAAATAAAATAAAAGAAATTATATAGAAAAACTTACATAATGGTTTTAAACTCTCTGAGTACTAGGAGAATATGATTCTACCCTATTAACATTAAATCAAGTTTTGGTAAACCAAGACAACTGTTTATCTCCTTTCCTTTTTATGGTGTATGGTGGATGGGAATGCTTTATTTAGTGTTTTCCAGCCTTTGGGAAAAAATTTGAGAAACTCCTCCTAGGTAAATAGTTTGGCTTTTTGTATGGAAATGGTTCAGTATTCTATCATGTCTAATCTATTTCACATGCCAAACCAATATAGGACCTGCCTCTGAGACCATTATATATACCATATATGAGGTATAGAGAAAATGACTGGGTCAATGTTGTATCCGTATTATTCTTAAATATGGGTGAATAGCTGGGAAACATATTTATTTATTAAATAATCTCAAAGAAGATCTCGACCACACATGTGGCCATTCTTGAATCAAAAGGCAATAGCAAAGCTTGAGAAAGGGCTTGATGAGATCTTAATGAAACAAGTTTCCTTTGGAAACATATCCTTCACAAAGGGCTTTATGTTGACATGGAAGCCAATTGAATGAGGGTATTGTAAATAGATCTTGAAATCATAGGTTACATTTTGTAGTTTTCAAATGAGAAAATAAGAAATTTCTCATTTTTTTCATAGTTTTACCATTAAAAGTCCCTTAAGAAAAGTGAATGTGAAGTTATATATTTTTGACAAAGTATTCCTTATTTACCAACACATTTCAAGATTAAGATTACAGCATCAGTAGCCATCAGTAACTGGCTAGACAAGAGATTATACTGAGGCAGATGATACAGTTCAATGAACGATGTGATCCAGACAGTACACACCTGGTAAAGCTCTTCCTGGGATTACAGATCTGACATTTTGGATTTACCAGTTAAGAAGAGACTTTGGAGAAAAGCAAACAAAAGTAAAAACAACAAAGCCAAATTAATTTTTCTTTTAAACTATTAAACCACATTCTAAATCCTAGTATCTTTTCTCTTTCTATAGCACTTACCAAAGCATTTTTAAACTTCATTAAGCTTAAAATTTCAAAAATAGAATAATAAATAAAATACTAAGTTTTATATTACAGTAATAAGTATAATGATAAGAATAAATATTTATAAGCAACATTGACTAAGAAATAATTCCCTTTACACTATCCAGGTATAGCTAATGAAGATAACTAATATCTAGAAAACTGTTTTTACTAATGAGTATGTTTCCAATGCAACCTGATACTTGGTAGTCATATAACAAATAAATAGCTATACCATGTTTTAGAAATATAAGACCCTATCAATTGCAACAAACTGTATTTTATATATCTGAAACAATTTAAATAATTAAAGAAATTGATTAGTAATTCATCAATTTTCCCCTTACTTTCTTTTGATTTATTAAAATCACACCAAATAATTCATAAACACAACTGTAATTCACTATAGACTTTAACTTAAAAAACAAATTTTAAAATCTTTTTTTTTTCAGAGGCAGAGTCTCACTTTATTGCCCTCGGTAGAGTGCTGTGGCGTCATAGCTCATAGCAACCACCAACACCTGGGCTTAGGTGATTCTTTTGCCTCAGCCTCCCGAGTAGCTGGGACTACAGGTACCTGCCACAACGCCCAGCTATTGTTTGGTTGCAGTTTGGCCTGGGCAGGTTCAAACCTGCCACCCTCTATATATGGAACCAACACCCTACCCCCTGGGCCACGGGCGCCACCCAATTTTAACTGTTTAATTTTCTCTTGAAAATGCTAGTAGATTTCTACATGTAACAAATATACCTGTTTATACCTTTGTATATCCCTTTTTAAATATGAACAAGTTCAGAGACAAGAATAAAAAATAATAAAACAAGCAAGGAAAAAAAGAATGATTTTTATATTTTACATATATTGGTAGAGAACCTCAATAACCTTTCTGCTAATGAGTGGTTACATGTATCTGATGTAATTCCCCTTTGGACATTTCTCAGATATTAAATTTTGAAATGACATATCTTGCAAACAAGGTATAAGCAATTTTACCTTATTAACAGCTTGAAATCTTACACAGTGAAACTGGAAAAGCAAAGCAAAATGAGGTTAAAGAGAAAGCTAATTAGAATTTGGAGGTTTGCTGGGTTAATGTCTAAACTTTAGAGGTCTGGGTTTAACAATTTATGTGCCATATATTTTAGCCTTAAAGATTGACCTGTACTTAAAAAAAACTTGAGGGATAGACCTCAGTCTCTCTCAGAATGCTACAGACCCACATTGAAATGTCACAGAGTGAATGTGAGTAAAACACACACACAAGCAAAATATGCAGAGCTTTTATAAATCTTATATATTCAGAAGTTTCTCAAAATTGAAATGTGAAAAAAAAAAAGTGTAGTAAAGGGGAAAATAGTTTAAAAAATTAACCACCCATGGAACAGCTTCTCAGACAAAACTGTTTACTTACTTGGTAAGTGTATAGCCCAGAAATATTCTCCACTAACATTCTGTAATTTCTCACCAATTATAAATTGATTTGGGCTGAAACTGTCTCCATCAAGCTGCAAATGCCTGTGGTATAAAGAATTAACTGATCTCTTTTAAATGCTTAAGATGAGATCATTGAAAACAAAAAAGATAAAAATGAAATTATTAGTTAATGGTAGAGGGAGGAGCCAGTCCTTCTAGAATGTTGAACAGTTGTCTTGGGTTGTGCAGGTGGAAGGAATAAGAGAGGGACCTAAGGAAGTCTTGTGATAATGATGGGTCCTGGAAGACTGAGAAGAGATTGTATGACAATTATAAAATGATACCCACCAACTGTCATGACTCTATCAACATCATCTGGGTGCCCCCTACTGATGTGCTATTTCAATAAGAGTTTCACTTGTAAGTAACACACACCCACAAATGTGTATGTGAAACCATTGTAGAAAATCAGTGAGACCATGAGGGCAAAACAACACAGACACCAAATCCCTTCTAACATACCAATAACAGACATGTTGTAGAATTTTAAAAAGTATAGGAATCTAAAGAACAAATAGGAAATTCATGAGGGGCCACAGAGAGAGTAATGCTGAATGTAATCATGCACATCTACATAGGGGGTGGTAAAAGAGGCAGGGCCAAGATAGGAAGGTATTTTAAAGATTACACTGATTTTATGGAGAAAACAATTTAATCTCTAGCATATAACATAAAATATTACTTGAATAAGCAGATGCAGTGTGTTTAGACATGAAAAACTTAAAATGCAAGGATGTTAGATTTCCTAAATTAGTTTACAAATTCGATGCTGTTGCCATCAAATTTCAGTGAATATGTTTTGAGCATTCAACAAATAAATTCTAAAATTCAGAAATAAGAATGTAGGTCAAGTAGCAAAATCCATGTTGGTAAAGAATCTTGAAAGAGGGTGACTAACTCCCCCAGATATTAAGGCCTACTGCAAAAAATGTGGTATGGGACTAGCACAGGCACAAATAAACCAATGAATCATAAAATGTAACTCTGCTGCAGAACCATGTGTATTAAGGAATTTTACATATGAGAAGGGAGGTGACAGAGAGCAAAGAAGGAGGGAGTTTAGTAATGGGGTGCTGGAGGGCTTGCCTTAATAAATATAAAGCTGGGTCCTGAATAAATGCTATCTTAAAGAGGTACTCAAGGGGGATTAATGAACTAATGTGAAAGATAAATAAAAAATCTAATGCATAAAAGTTGGTGAATTATCTTTTAAATTTGGGATGAGAAAACTTCTTAAATAAGACCTAGACACTCCCAAACATTAATCAAAGCAAGATTAATAATGTTTATTTTTTCAAAGGCCAGATAGAAAAAATTAACAGACACATAACAGAGTGAGAGAATTTTGCAGTGTCTATTATTGACAAACAAAAACTATATGGCATAAGTAAAAACAGGAAAAAAAAAATAAAAAAACTCCTGTAAATCAATAAGAGCCCAGAAACCAAGCAGAAAAATGTATAAATAATAAGAACAGGTAAATCAAATAAAAGGAAGCCAATATATCGAACAAATACTTGGAGATATGGTTGAAACCAATAATTATATAAATGCAAGCCACAATAATAATGTGATCATTTATATGTAGTATGAGAACTGACAAATAAGTTTGAGAACTCATTCTAGAAAAAGTGCTACATACCTCACTGCTGAATATTACAACAATGACCACCTTTGAAGTACTCCCCTTTATTTTTATTTTTTTTATTAAATCGTAAACAGATAGATCATATATACATTAATGCATTTATGGGGTACAATGTGCTGATTTCATATAGAATTAGGAACGCTTACATCACATTGTTTAATATATACACATCTCTTTTACTTATTGTGTTAAGACATTTATACTCTATACTAATAGATCTGACATGCACCCTTGCATTATGCACTACAGGTGTGATCCCACCATTTACCCTCCCTCGATCTGACCTCCCCACCCATCCCTCACTCCCTCCTTCATCTTGGGCCATAGTTGTGATCTATTCTTCATGTGAAAGTGTGATTGTAAATTGGTTTCATAATAGTACTGAGTACGTTGGATATTTTTTCTTCCATTCTTAAGATACTTTAATAAGTAGGATATGTTCCAGCTCCATCCATGTAAATGTAAAAGAGGTAAAGTCTCCATCTTTTTTTAAGGCTCCATAATATTTCATGGTATACATATACAACAATTTAGAAGCTATGCACAAATGCCAGTGCTTAGTCCAACCTTTAAAGTAATTTTGGAACTCTTTTTCTAGAATGACCATCAGAGATGTTGTTGTTGTACATTACAGAAAAATACACAACAATAATGGGCACCACTCAGCGAGATGCCACCACATGTCCACATGAACACAGCTGTGAAACACTAATATACCAAGGTTACGAAACCTTACTGAACTATTTGTACAGTGCTGCCCAATGGACTTGCCCCATGGCAAGTTTGTGAACTTAATTGCTAGATCTTGTATACCCAAGAATGGCAATAATTTGTAGGACAGGAAATACAAAACAGGATGTGGGAAGAAGAGAACATTTATTGACTTTTGGTGGAAATGGAAATTGGGCAAGTCATTCAGGAAAGCATCTGGCAGTAGTGTTAGCTATCTGTTTTTTGACTATCAGAGTCAACTCTTAGTTATATATAACAAGGAAATATTTACCTAGTTTCAACAGAGGTCACATGTAAGGTTGTTTACCACAGTAACAATAATACTTTGCCTCCAACTCACTATTTCCACATATATAGCCTAAGGGTGGAAGTAAGGAGCAAGAAACAAACTAGATGATCTGTTTCCAAAGGATGAGTAAACCCACTGCCGGGGACGTGTTCTATAGAATCCTCTTCAGCAGCTTAAACAAATAGATGTATAGACTGTGTTACAAACAGACCCTGAGGTCACTGTACTGAATGATAAAGGAAAGAAAATAGAACACAATAGCATAATATAACTCATGTAAATTAAAAACACATATGGAGATAAAGCATGTTGTGATTTTAGAAGGATGCATGCATAAATGTGTATGGATTTTTAAGGTGGAGCTTGCAGTAGGGATGGGAAAGCAGATGAAAATCAGCTTTAAAGGGAAAAAATCACATATAAGAAGGGGCTCTGGGATAGGCAGATGATACATGTAATGCTGCACCCTGAACTGGGAAGTAGATTTAATTCAGTTCTCAAAATGTAACATAAGTAGAAAAAAGGAGAGGAGAGGAAGGACCCAATACTCTCTGGCCTGATGGGGTGGCTCTAAGAAGTAAGCAGGACACACTGTTTCTTCTTGTGTCTGATTTTCTGGTGTTGGCTCCTCCTTTTTTTTCTTTTCTTTCTTTCTTTCTTTTTTTTTTTTTTTTTTTAATAAATCATAGCTGTGTACATTAATGCAATCATGGGGTACAATGAGCTGCTTTTATATGCAATTTGAAATGTTTTCATCAAATTGGTTAACATAGCCTTCCTGGTTTTTTCTTAGTTATTGTGTTAAGACATTTATATACTACACCTAGTAAATTTCACATGTACCCTTGTAAGATGCACCGTAGGTGTGGTCCCACCAATCACCCTCCCTCTGCCCATCCTCCTTCCTCCCCTTCCTGCCCTTCCTATCCCCTTTCCCTTTCTTCTTGGGCTATAATTGGGTTATAGCTTTCATAAGAAAGGTATAAATTGGCTTCATAGTAAGACTGAGTACATTGGATACATTTTCTTCCATTCTTGAGACAGCTTGCTAAGAAGAATATGTTCTAGCTCCATCCATGTAAACATGTAAGAGGTAAAGTCTCCATCCTTCTTTAAGGCTGCATAATATTCCATGGTATACATAGTCCATTCATGGGTTGATGGGCACTTGGGCTTCTTCCATGACTTAGCAATTATGAATTGGGCTGCAATAAACATTCTGGTACATCTATCTTTGTTGTAATGGGATTTTTGGTCTTCCGGATATATACCTAGTAGAGGAATTGTAGGATTAAATTGCAGGTCTATTTTTAGATCTCTAAGTGTTCTCTAAATATCTTTCCAAAAGGAATGTATTAGTTTGCATTCCTACCAGCAGTGTAGAAGTGTTCCCTTTTCTCCACATCCACACCAACATCTCTGGTTTGGGGATTTTGTGATGTGGGCTGATCTTACTGGAGTTAGATAATATCTCAAAGTAGTTTTGATTTGCATTTCTCTGATGATTAAGGCTTCTCCTTTCTTGCTGAGTTTCTCCTTGGATGATCCCATGCTGCCTGCCAAGAGCTCTTGGGTTACATATATCTCTTTTATATTCAAAGAACAGTTTTCACTCCTGAACAATCAAAGTCAGTGCTGGTCTTCATATGATTTGGTCAGTTAAGATCTTATGTATGACATCAGTGTAGGAGATCATGCCTGATCCCTGCTCTTCTTGAAGCAGATGTTAGCTTCCCACCCCATGGATCCCCATGGGATCCTTCTGATCCCTCTTTATGAAGGCTGAATGGTTCTGCTTCAGCTTTCCTCCGCTGCTCCAACCTTGACGTCACTCTTCCCTGTTTTGAATGTCATGGATGTCAATTTTGAGATTGTTGGGTTATTATTATTATTATTTTTAAAAATATAATACTGTATATACTCGAGTATAAGCCGAGTTTTTTCGGCACAAAATAAAAACCTGAACTTGGCACAAATTTTGTGCCAAAAAAACTCGGCTTATACTCAAGTATATACAGTATTTCACAAAGAATTTTTTGTGTTTGTATGGTGGGGTTTTTTTGTTATATTAATGTAGACCACCTTTTAATGGAAAGTTTATCCCAGTTTTTAAAGCCTGGTTACAAACAAACTTTGGGAATAACATTTGTTAAAGAATTTGGAGCTACCTACATATTGAAATAACCCTGCAATGTGGTACCAAAATGTTGCGTGACCAGAGACACGAATGAACAGCAGCTTTGCCGTGGGTGTAAACTTGCTCTTGTAATTATTAAGTCAAGAAACAGACTACATGATGAGATGGCGTGTAGCAAAAATCTTTATTCCAGGTTTTTACTTTATACTCTTCTAGTCACGTAAACACTTAATCTATTATCTGTTATTTTCATCATTATCTCAATTTACCTATCTGAAATCAACTAAAAAGGAAATATCCTGTTACTACATCAACATAATCACTTTTGCAGTAAACATATTCTAAACACTGACTAATCTCTGGGCAGGAGTGTAAACAAATTCATAAAGAAGAAAGTAGCAACAAGGGAACAGAGTTAATGGAAAGTTATCTTCAAGCTTTCACTCACTTTACTCAGTATGAAGTAATGACTGTGTCTTTTCCTCAGGGCAGAGCACCTATAGACCTCTGA
>CAUYPK010008175.1:0-28189 GCA_963574355.1 Loris lydekkerianus | reverse complement strand
CCTTCCTTGGCCCTTTCCTCATAGTCTTGTGCTATAGTTGGGTTATAGCCTTCTTTAGGGCCACTGCAACTGTAACACAAAGCCTCACACTGAATTTGTTGTAAGTATTTGTTGAGGAAGTGGATTACACCACTTAACATCCTCTATGTAAAAACTTTTGGCATAGATTTCCCTTGGATGTAAGTTCAAGTTTCTCAAGTATTTGCTGTATCTTTCTTTGATGCAGAAGGTTAATTACATAAGTTGCTCCATTTCCCCTTTGTGACCTGAGTGTTTTTCACCACTAGGAATCTCAAATCCAAATTTTTAGGTAAAATGTTAAATTGACCTTGGTACCAAGCAGCACCAAACTACATTTTAACCTATCAGTCTATTCATGGGTACTTGTGCTACTTTCTCGTTTTATTTTTTTTTTTCACTCCTAATGTTTACCTAGTGGTACTTTTCTAATTTATTTTATGATTGCACATTAGGGACCTTGAAGACTCAGAAGAAAAAGTGAGGGGGAGAAAGAGAGAGTGATGAATGAAAAATGTACCAATCGTTTGCTTTTGTTGGGTGAAGACTGAAAACTTCACACTGAAATTAGTACGTACAGTGAGCACCACAGAAGTTAGATTTTCATTCCATGTAAGCAGATAAATAGTGAAAGAAGTTAGAGAATTTTCAGAGGAGAATTAAAGCATGTGGAGCAAAGACAGAAGGAATGAGAGAGGAGGCAGTGACAGAGGAAAAATGATGGGATACCCAGAAGAGCAGAGAGAGAGAAAAAGAGGGTCCCACACAAAGGTGAGGACAAAGAAGGGGCAGGAGATTTTGCCAGTGTTGAGAGGTTTGACCACAGGGATGAGAAAATATTAACATTGGTTTATATATTGGCATATGAACACAAGATACGCATTCTATAGTCAAATGTATGAAATTTTTGCATCAGCTGCCTTTTTTTTTTTTTTACGTCCTAATTCCTCTGTACTAATTTGCATACAATGTAATAGATTACATATTGGCGACATAAGTTTCAGCCCACCTTGAACTTCTATTTTTACTTCCTTCTATCGGCCACATGTGATTGAAGAGGCTGAAATGAAGTCTATCATTTTGTGCAGTGTCATAGGAAAACCGTATCTCAAGATTGTAGGGATAATAAAATGAATCTCAAGTGACCGCAGGAGAAAGCACTTTTGGTAGTTCTCTGTATCCACTGGAGAGTCCATTTCTTTGCCATCAGCATTGACCACACTTACCTATAATTCCCACGGTGAGACCTCTTTCTCCTTCCCTACGCATCCTGGCACATGGATGGAAGTTTTGTAAGAAAATGCCTTCAGTTGTTCTGTCCTTCTCTCACCTGCTTGTCTTTCAACGCTATAGAGAGATATGATACCAAATCCATTTCTTTTAATATTTAATTGTTTGCTCTTGTCTGAGGCCAATGACCTTAGTTGGTTTTTAACTGGGGTGAAGTCGTGCCAGTTGGTGTTCAAACATAAGCTCTGTTTGTTACGTCTCCTTTCCTCCTCTTGATTATCTTCTTTTGCACTATTGGCTCATGATGTAGGGGTGGGGAACCTGTGGCCTTCGGGAAACTTGTGGCCTTCCTGGCTTTTTGACTGAATCCAAGTTTTACATAACACATTCTTTCATTAAAAGGGGTGCAGCAGAGGAAGATGATGTTTTTCTTGCCCCTTTTGGTGCCAAAAAAGAATAATGTTAACATAAGAAGGCCTCAGGTTCCCCACCCTTATATCACAATACGTTGTTATTTTTCTTGTTTGTAATACCTATCTTTTAAAACAAAGCAATATTGTTCTAGCCAGGTGCAGTGGCTCACACCTGTAAGATTAGCACTCTGGGAGGATGAGGTAGGAGGACCCCTTGACTTTAAGAGTTTAAGATTAGCCTGAGCAAGAGCAAGACCCTGTCTCTACTTAGAAAAAAAAGAAAAATGAAAAATTATCCAGGCATTGTGGTGGGTGCCTGTCATCCCAGTGACGTAGGAGAGGGAGGCAGGACGATCGCTTGAACTTAGGAGTTTGAGGTTCCTTTGAGCTAGGCTGATGCCACGGCCCTCTACCCTGGGTGACAGAGTGAGACTGTCTTGAAAAAAAAAAAAAAAAGAACTATTGTCCCATAAATTTATTATTTCCAATATTCTTAACTCTTTCATGTAAATCTGAGTTTCCTTTTGGGGCTGATTTTTCAAGATTATCTTTATTGAACATAGAAATCTAGGTTGGCAGTTAAACTTGTATTAATCCAAATAATATGAGAAAATGTCTGCACCCATTTTACTGATATGTAAACATGTGTCTATATTCAGGGGCCCTGAAATTTCACTCTGAAGCATATACTAGAAAAAAATGAACATATTTGTGTTATAAAAGACATAGACAATAATGTGTGCAGCAGCTTTATTCAGAGTAACCCACTCCTGAAGGCCACTCAGCCATCAACAGAAGAGTGGATAAACAAAGATGGTGTAACCACACAATGAAATGCTATACGTCTCTATAGAAAGAAGTACTAGGCTCGGCGCCTGTGGCTCAAGCGGCTAAGGCGCCAGCCACATACACCTGAGCTGGCGGGTTCGAATCCAGCCCAGGCCCACAAAACAACAATGATGGCTGCAACCAAAAAATAGCCGGGCGTTGTGGTTGGTATCTGTAGTCCCATCTACTTGGGAGGCAGAGGCAGGAGAATCGCTTGAGCCAGGAGTTGGAGGTTGCTGTGAGCTGTGATGCCACAGCACTCTACTCAGGGTGACAGCTCAAGGCTCTGTCTCAAAAACAAAAAAAGAAATACTACACTACCATGATGATAGTGTAGGTGAATTTCACAAACATTATGAAGAGTGGGGGAAAAGCCAAGATTTGATATTTTATTATGTCATTTATGTAAAGTTCAAGAGGAGGCAAAAATAACTGAGAGAGCTGAAAATCTACATAATAAATGAAATGCCACAGATGTGGTGATAGCCTGAAAGGGCACAGGGAAACTTCTAGAGTGACAGAAACGTTCTATTATTAATCTGGGACTGTGTCTGTGTTCATGGATAAAAATGAATCAAGCTGTTCACTTTAGATTTGAGCATTTAATGGATTTAATTTATACTTCAATAATTAAAAAAAAAAAAAGCCAAGTTTTGAACCAAAATCGAGTAATAAGTAGGATAAAGCTGGCAAGATGCTCCTGGAAGTCTGCAAGGACTTGAACCACTTCTGACCTCTTGCTTCAGCATGGAATATGTGGCTTAGTTTTTTTTTTTGTTTTTTTTTTTACTTCTTTATTCACATTAATATGAGCGTACAATATTTAGGTTACATTGTCCTAACTGGCAGGGGAAAGATCCATTTGTAGAAGAGCCCCTCACCCAGGGGGCGTGTTATACACCCTCGCAATATGCACATTAGGGGAGATCCCGCCTCCTGCCCCCCCTCCTGCCAAACGTCCTCCCTCCCTCCCTTCCCCCTCCTACTTCCCTGTACCACCAAACTGGACTACAATAGTGTTTTACTGTTCTTGTGAATGTGTAATTGTTTATATGTTGATTTCATATTAGTATGGAGTACATTGGATGTTTATTTTTCCATTCTTGAGATACTTTACTAAGAAGAATGTATTTCAACTGCATCCAGGTAAATGCAAAAGGTGTAAAGTCTCCATCTTTTTTAATAGCTGAAAAATATTCCACTATATATATATATATATATATATATATATATATATATATATATATGTACACACACACATATATATACAACCAACCCCAGTTGGTTGATCCATTCATGAGTTGATGGGCACTTAGGTTGCTTCCACAACTTGGCAATTATCTACCAAGGTGCAATGAACATTCTAGTGCAAATGTCTTTGTGGTAAAATGTTTGTTGTTCTTCTGGGTAGATACCTAGTAATGGGATTGCAGGGTCAAATGGAAGATCTACTTTTAGATCTTCAGGATTCTCCATACTTCTCTCCAAAAAGGCTGTATTAGTTTGCAATCCCACCAGCAGTGTAGAAGTGGGTTATGGGGCTTTGGTTTGAGGCCTGCAAGATATATGTTGCAGCTCCCAGAAATGTATCTGCATTCTTCAAAGGAAGAAATGCAGAGAGCAAAAGACAGAGGCCAAAGGCCAAAGGCAAAGTCTTTCCCCTTTGCACATGTATCCGGAAAGCACTAGTAACTTATACTGCACTGGAATGCTGGTGTTTCTTATGGCCGCTCAGAATGTAAGAGAGGCCAGTGTAATCTCAACTGGGCTCATTGAGCCAACTCAAACAAATTAGCTAGACTACAAATAGAAGAATAGAAATGAGGTAGAAGAAAGGGCGAATGGGTATTGGGTAAGTAACTAGTGGGCTGAAGTAAATTGAGAATCTAAAAACTACGAAGCCATAGAAATTCTCTCACTTCTGTCTTTGGACCTCTGCCCACGTGTACCACCAGCTACCCAATTAATTGCTTTAGGGAAATCATCCAATTGAAAACCCTTCCATTTAGTCTTTGTCCCAAGGGTATTTACTTTTATGTCCTTATACTTAATTCCCAAGGCAGGTTAGGGAGAGGACGGTTGAGCAAGACTTTTGTTCCTACAAGAGGAAAAAGAAAAGGCTTAATAAAGGAACTGAATACGAGTCTGCAAGGTGTTGTCAACAGCAAACTGGCTGGGCAGCTTGCTATCTCCTTCTTCTTTATTGCTAGTTTTGGATTTTCATCACACTTTTACCACCCAGGGTCTTAAAATTTTGAAAATGACAGATAAATTGTTGACAAATTAATGAGCAGTCTTCATTGGTTTTAGTAATTGCTAACACACTCATTTTGCCCAGCTCAGCCATTACCAACTTTGTGAGCTGTTCATGATTTAGGGAACCAGAGCAAATACTAAGAGGAATGGACACTTATTTTCTTATATTCAGGGGTACTTCAGGAAAAGGCGTGTGCTCTTGGTTCTAGCCTTCTGAATTTCCATTGAGCAAATACCCATAGAACGTGGTTGGTGTATTCCCTTTTTCAGACTCTGCTGCATCCAGCTTGGACTCTAGCCAGACCCTATCCCCTTTCTCCAGCTGTAAGGTGGAACTTCCCGAAATGTGCTCATGGCTATCCTGGGCCTCTCCTCTTTTGTCCCTGACCTGGATGCCATTCCTCATGAGAGCCACTTTTACGGCATTCTGAAACAGTGCAATGTCAAAACCAAAGTGGTATATACCAGGGACGGTGCAGTTGAACACACCTGTGGCCAAGTCAAAGTGGCCCTGATGGTTGTACAAAGCCTCCTGGAAGACAAGGGGCTGGAAGGGGCCTGGGAAAGGTCCAGCCCTCTTTACGGAAAAGGCAGATTGTGGTAGGGGTGGGCACTTCTGAACATTTCCAGGCGACCCATGTGCTCCTGGCAGTCCTGGTAAACCTGGAAGTCCTAGATTACAAAAGAAACAGAAAATAGAATCATTTAATTTCAAGTTTTTCTGTATTTCATAGCGCATGGATTGTTCCCTCCTTCCCACCCTTCTTCCCCTTCTAATTTACTCTCCCTTCACCTGTTAGGGCCCAATTTAAGCATCACTGCCTCCGAGAAGCCTCTCTTTTTCTACTCCAAACTTGGAAAAGTTTTATTTCTTTGCCATGGAATACCAGTGGTGTTTACTGTCACTGTTGCTACAAAGAATTACCACAAAGAATTGTAATATCTCATGTCTACACGGGGAACCAAGGTCTTATTCAATTTTGTTTCCAAGTGTCATTCTCAGTATCAATTTTAAAATTAGCGCTCAATGTATATTCAGTGAATGAATCATCAAATGAATCAACATATGAATTGATGTTAGGCATGCTCCTCCTTATCTTGTCTCTCTGTAAAGCTGAGCCATCATTATTGAGAAGTTACCTAGTCAAATCCGGGCAGAAGGCAAGGGGAGCTTTAAGCAGTGGTGTCGAACTTGCCACCATATTGATTATAACCATTTGTGGAATCCCATCTCCACCCTGCCACCCAGTTTCTCAGAGCCAGGCTATGCTGTGGCCCTTTAGAATCTGAATCTCTTGGAATGGAAATTAGGAACCAAACATATTGAACCAGTCCATGGGTAATTCTGCCACCAGATTTGAAAATCCTTGCCTTAGAAGTTCAACAGAAGTTCAGAGCTGATGGGATCTGAGCATAGCCCAGCACATCTCTCACCAGGATGACAAGAGAACTAGAGGCCACGATGTCTGCTGACCCCAGATGCCTGAAGTATCATCACCACGTGCACCTGCACTTACACCTGCACTGTGTGACACACATGTGCGTGCTTTATCTTTGCAGAGCTGCAGGCTCAAGCCCCGGGTTGCACTACACGTCAAATGTGTCCAAAAACCTCTTAATATACAGATTTTATTGGGATTCCGAAGCTGTGATAGTAGATGAACAGTAGGATTTTGGTGGTTGAGAAAAAGAGACCATGGTCAATTGCTACCAAGAAGTGGCTTATCTCAGTGATCCACATTCTCATCAGATCACCTGGAAGATTTCACTAAGTCTACGAACATTTCAAGCAAAGGGAAATTATGAAAGGCTAATAGAGGAAATGGGTTTTATTTTTCACCTGGTAGACCAGGTATCCCTGGAGGACCCATGGGCCCTGGAAGTCCTGGGGGTCCTTGAGGTCCACATGGCTCAGGATCTCCCGAAGACTTAACATCAGCCACAAGTGGGGGGACAAAGACGGCCAAAATCCAGAAAGCTGAAGGGGAAGAAAATGGACATTGTGATTAGATTAGAGATGGATTGGTTTCCAGCTTTGCCAACTAACAGCATATTTTTACAACTCTAAGAAATCAATGTTAGTTTGGTCTTTAGGTTCATAAAACACCACATGTATAAGCTATAAGTATTAATGCTATGACTTGTACAGAGAAGGTTATAAGACACTTTGAGGTTAGATGCTTTCATACTGGGCACAAAAATAAGAAAATCAACTAATCCTGGCTTGGCGCCTGTAGCACAGTGATTAGGTCACCAGCCACATACACTGAGGGTGGCAGGTTCGAACCTGGCCTGGGCCAGCTAAACAGCAATGACAAATGCAATAAAAAATAGCCCGGCATTGTGGTGGGTGCCTTCTAGTCCCAGCTACTTAGGAGGTTGAAGCAAGAGAATTGCTAAAGCCCAAGAGTTTGAGTTGCTGTGAGCTATGACGCCACAGCACTCTATCAAGGGTGACATAGTAAGACTCTGTCTCAAAAAAAAAAAAAAAAAAATCAACTAATCCATTCCCCTTTAAAACAATGCTGATTTCTCCAACTCGTGCCAACTCTAGAGGCTGTTTCATGTGGACTCCTGCCATCTGTTTATAAGTTATCTTTAAATACTTGGTTTGAGGAAGCTGGTTCCTATGACTATTAACATCTGCTTTGCCCATGTCTTACTCTGTGTGATGAACACATATAGAACACGTGTATCATGTGTGTTGTATTTCTTTGATCTTGATGGTCAAAGAAGCGATAAATACCAACCACTGAATCAGCCGGATACTCTTTTCCACTATCATTAGGGTTATGTTTAGCACAGTGGCCCTCATTTCACTCTGAGATGTCAGGCCAGTAAGGCAAATATACGTACATATCTCCTTTGTATTTGCTTCTTAATGTACTTGTTATATCGAACCCTTTGCAGGATATCAGATCCTTGAGGATAGCACTCAATCTTCTCTTTGTCTTCAATAATCCACCATTTACAGATTACAAATTTATGCAACAAGTATAGAAATTGGTCTCAAGAAATACAATCCTCTTCAATGTGATCAGTTAGACTCTTGAAAGTAGAGTACTTGTATTAGCCAGTACCCTATTTGGTAGAACATGCCCTCAAATTCAAGTAAGCCATCTGTCACTTTCTTGGGCATAAAATCTGGCCTTGATTTCTGATTCAACTGATATCCTTTCAAAGCTGAAGGGAGTTAAGAAAGGAAAGTTGAAAGATGATGGGCAGGGATATGGAGAAGAACAGAGAGAGAGAGAGAATAAACAGAAAACGGAATCAAGGGGAATAAACAGTCAGCACAGGGATCGTCTGTGAAACATCTGGGGATTAAATCACAAGCAGAGACAGACACCCAGAAGAAAAACTTAACATGTAGAGAAATGTAGTATAGTATGGGTTCATTTTGATTATGAGCATCTTAATTTTGAATTTCAATATATAATATGAAATCAAAATAATAGGTTTTGTTATACATACTTTATGTTGTAATGACCCTGATTTAATTTGAATTACTTGGCATTAATTCTGTACGGAAGGGTTTGGGCCCTAGGTTGGCCCCTGCTCCTTCTAATCCCTCCTATTGGCGATATCCAACAGGTGTCTTTCCTTTTGTCCACATTATGAGTAATTGCTTTCTAGGGTTGTTCTAACCAAAAAGAGAAAGAAATCATTTTCAGGGAGAATGAAGCTCTTTGAAGAGTGCTCTATACTAAGGCATTGGATTCACTTTATGATGACAGACGTTAGTAAGAAAACTTACCTGCCATGAGCATTGAGAGAGCTCCTCCTCCTTCCCTAGACATTGAAGCTCCTTCCGTGACCGCCTTCTCACCTCTCCTATTCCTGACTTATCTGGTTGATTTTTGAGACATTGCAATAGATGGTTTAATAAATTGATTTCTCTCAATATTTGACGTTCTGGTCTCTTGAGGCTGAAGTCAGGGTTACTTTTTAATCTGTGTAGTTAAATATTCAAGCATGGAACATTAGCAAAGTAACATTCCACCCACTTCCAGTAGCCACTTCCTGGCCCCTTGAGCCTATGAACTTTGTTTTGGCTGTTTCTTCTCTCCCCCATCATTTCATCTACACCCCCCTGTGAGTTCTACTCCATGACAAGAGAAACAGGAGAGATGGACTATCCTTCATTGCAATTCCATTGCATCAGATACCTGTAATCTAAATGTATAATTCTGTAGGCTGGGAAAATGAGGCCCAGGGAGAGGAAGTGACTTAATTGAGTGAATCAGGATTAACGATAGGACAATAAAGGTTTTCCTCCTACTTTGTAGCCGCTATGTTCTGCTGACTTGCTGTTTCACTATAACAATCCCTCTGCTGATATCCTTGTACGTGCCAGCCAGCTTCTCTGAGCTTGCCAAGGTGAACCTCAGTTAAGCGAAATGGAATTCATTGAGGGTGAGCCTTTGAAAATGGTTGAATAAAAAAGCAACCATATAACTGGGCAAAATGGCCAACAACAAACATTTAAAACTTTGGAAAATGATCAAAGCAGATAAAAAGTTGAGTATTTAATCCAAAGCATTCACTGAATCTCAGTAAGGGTGAAGATTATGGTTTCCCACAATGGAGTTACTCTTGGTTTGTTCTGCAGTACAGAAACTCTACTGGGGCGGGGCAGGTAGAGGGGACTGGCAGCAGAGGGGACTGATTTTATTTTGAGCAATAAAGGGAAAGTCCATGCCCAGGGTCAAAAGGATGACTTTTACACTGGGCAATAGAAAGCAGTCAATAGAAAACAGTCTCTAATGGGACCCAGGTATTAGACTTAGCAGGCGAAACTCAAGCTGTTACACGTATGTTCCAAAAAACTGATCGTGTTATATACACCACACATGTGTCCTGGTGCTCCCACAATGCATCTTTTTTTTTTTTTTTTTGCAGTTTTTGGCCGGGGCTGGGTTTGAACCCACCACCTCCACTATATGGGGCCAGTGCCCTACTCCTTTGAGCCACAGGCGCCCCCTACCCCAATGCATCTTACAGTGTATGTAGACAAAGGGTTTGCCCTAGATGGCTTGGAACAGTCCAGGTTATGTACCTGTGCCAATAAAATTTCACATTGTACCAGGAGCAGTTATAATTACTGTCCCTTTTACTCCCCAAATTGACCCTTTGGAATAAAATCTATCTATCTATCTATCTATCTATCTATCTATCTATCTATCTATCATCTATCTACACACACATAATTTTCTATATAGAATTATATTAGATTTTATTATATAGATTATTTTACCTATAATTAAGTACATATTATATGTAGTTAGTATATATATATCTGTAACTATAAAAGACAAAAGAGAAAAAATCATTTTGAATATAGCAGATAAAGTGGAGAAGATTATATATTCTGTCTTCATATTTTCCAGATTTATCTTTAAGCATTAACACCTCTCTTAGGTTGTAACTGGGTTATAGCTTTCATGTGAAAGCCCTAAATTAGTTTCATAGTAAGGCTGAGTACATTGGGTACTTTTTCTTCCATTCTTGAGATACTTTACTAAGAAGGATATATTCCAACTCCATCCATGTAAACATGAAAGGGGTAAAGTCTCCATCTTTCTTTAAGGGTTTCATTTCATTCTACCATGTGTGAGTGAATAAAAAGCTTTTCTGTAAGTATTCCTACCTTATTTCTCACTTACAACCCATTCACCTCTCTTCTCTTTCTCATATTTACTACATAAGAACTTTCTCTCCCTAATGTATGCTAGACTTGGGCCAGAGGGAAGACTGCCTGCACAAAACTGGCCATAGGGAGAGACTTTAAGTTGGCCACTTCTCTCTCATCTTCCCTTTGCTCTCCAAATTTGTGCAGATGGCGACAACATAATGGATCCCATGACAGTAGATTTTTATCCCATGAAACTAATGCAAACAAGATCTCCAAATATCAGTAAATATGTTATCAAAAGTTTGCTAACTGCTGAAATTCATTTTAAATAGTATAGGTCTCCCCCTCCTTTATGGAACAGTTGCTAGCCAGACTTCTCAGCTAAAGGAATTCATGAATTAGGGTGGATTATTCATACTGGGAGCACCATACTCTTAAGGTTATAATGTTTAGGAATCCCATTCTACCATTATAATTTGATTACTCCATTCTTAATATGTTAAGAGTCAGAATGGTGTTGTAGTGAAAATAGCATGGATTTTTTGCATCGGAGAACCCTAAGTTTAAATCTGGACTCTATCACTTCCTAGCAGTATAAGCTTGAGCGAACTACGTATCTCCTCTGAACCTCAGTTCCCACATTTGTAGTGAGGATAATAATTCCTATAGTCTAAGGACTGCTGATTAAATGGAAGATTATGCATACCATGCTCAGCATTTCAGAGACATTCAGAACTTTTTCAGGCACTGTAGATTTTGTAGAGCAGTTACCTACCTTGTATCTGATCTTGGTATCAACCAATAAATGAATGATGAATGAATGAAACCATTTAATTAGTGTTCACCATTTTTCTAAACTGAATACACATCAACTGATTTTCTAACAGCCCTGGGTGAAACAGAAGCTATAAGCTAAATGAAACAAACTAAGAGTAAAGATCAGAACAGTCATGAAATGCATAAACCATTGTCTAATTAATGCTTCAAAGCCTTTTGTAAAATGACACCGGTTTGGGCAAACACCAGGAGTAGAACTCCCCAGCAAAACAGGAAATGCACACTTTAAATACTGCATTTTACATTGTCCTTTTTGATCCCTTAGCATACGGGCAGAAATAAAGCTATCTGGAGCCCAAATGCAATAGTGTAGAAAGGTGCACTCCCTCTCACCCCCCCAGCTACAAAGGTACATAGGACATCAATTCAGAAACTCTAAGACAACTGAAACCTGATTAGACAAACTAAAGCATCCTTGCCAAGAGTTCTGAGCATTAGAAATTGCTCTCTTAATATTAATTGATATGTGCAAATCAGGGTAAGGGAAATGAGATTCCTGCCGAAATTTCCTACCTTCTGTATTTCTTATGTTACAATTTGAGGGTAGAATACTTTTAATCATATTTTGAAAAATAACATTTTCCCGACAGATACGACTTGTTCTTTTAAGTAAGTGTCTCGAGGACATTTAAAATATTCTGACCTGTGATTTCATTCCATTCAGGGCCAGTTCTCTTCCTGTACACTGAATCTATAATATTTATAATGGAATTGAACAGTGCCATAGGATTCACTTAACAAAAACGTTGCTGCAGCACAAACTTTAATGAGACCTTCCACTGGAAAAGAGACACCTGTTTTAACATTGTCTTAATTCTATTTGCTGATAGAAATGGAAGCAATAAAGACACAATCACCAGGTCTCTTGCATAAATGAAACCACACCATTTGTGCACAGGGAAGACACCATCAGAAAATGAAGGTAAAATTAAGGCAACATTTCACCTTTTACTCTTTGATCAAATTCTCTCCATTCTCATGGAAGACAGCATTTCAGTATTCTGCCAAAATATACAAGGCAGTCCAGTCACATCTCCCTAATTAAACCCTCTCAAAGTCTTCCAGCATTCTTGGAAGACTCCGGAGCTATGCTGCTGATTCCAAGTAGCTAACGTGCTGTTATTTTACAACACTCTGCCGGAGTTGCTTTCCCTCAAACAAGAATCCTACTAGCTTTACCATTTGGCTGCCTGTAGTATGTTAAAAAAAAAAAAAAAAAAAAAAGACCATAAACCAGATGGCGGAAATACAGAGTAATCTGTTTGGGAAACCCAGGTTATAAATATGTGCATGTTGGGAAAAGGGCAAAAAGTTGAGGTGAAGCAGCTGATGTGGCGGCTTTCAGGCTGGGCTCCAATCATGGTCATTTTTAGACTTGTGCACTGAGAGATGTCTGGATGTTTATTTGCTATTGTATTTCCCTCTCCTGCTCAGGAAAAATTCCATTGGGGTTAACTCTAGATATTTTCCCAATTGGAAAACAAATTGAATCTTGACTTGGAAGATTTGGCCAGTGTTTTATCTGCATAAAAGCATATGCTTCTGTGGCCGGGGGTGCTGAGGTATTGGGCTGGGTCACCTCACCCTTTGGCTCCTCCTTCTTCTTCCTCCACCCTTCCCCAATATATGTATGTGTGTGTGTGTGTGTGTGTGTGTATAGATATATGTGTGTGTGAGTGTGTGTGTGTGTGTGTGTGTATATATATGTGTGTGTGAGTGTGTGTGTGTGTGTATTTCTCTCTCTATATATATATATATTTTTTTTCTCTTTATCTCAACATTTACATCCAAGTGAACTAAGGTTAACATGAAATCAAAGTTAAGCTTGAAAGAACAGATGTTCTAAAACCACATCTAGTGTGTGTATTGGGGGAATGAGTAGGTGGGAATGCAGTTAAAGGACAAATAAACCTTTACCTTCATGCTCACACATGCAAGTGTGTGTGTGTGTGTGTGTGTGTGTGTAAGAGGAATGACTTGGGTAGTAAGATCGTTGCATTTCTACGAACAGCAAGAATTACCAATGTTCAGCTGTTGAATAACACCCTCCTCCCCTTCCATGGTTTTCAAGAGTCACAGACTACCCATCCTTGATTAGCTCTGGCCACCAAAAGGTCACCTACCTCCTGTATCTTTCTGCTGTGCCCGCATGGTGCACATTTTAAGCACTGTAGACAGTTACACTGGTGTGGCCTGCCTTTCTGTGACTTGTGCTCTAGAACTGGTGCCAGCACTGCAATCAGACATACTAAAGATCTGCAAGCAACTGCGTTCCTTAGAATGCCACCCTTACCACCCTAAGGAAGGAAGTGGAATGTGGTGTTTCAAATTAGCAGGAGTGTCAGGGAAATATTGGAGACGCCAGCTATATCAACTCTTCTTTTCCATTCCAAGGGTTCCTGAGATCTCTCCCAAGTACTCCCAAAGACTTCTACAGACCTCTCTCAGCTGTTTCCCTTGACCTTCCTCTCCTCCCATGACCCCTGCCTTCCACTGTGGCCTGACCCTCGTGACCGTGGCTGCATTTCCGTTACTCGCTCATGACCTCAGCAGCACAAGGCTGGTCTTGCCAGGCCTGCTCCTGCAGGTGGAGCATGGAGGTGCAGAGAGAACTCTTCCTACTGGTGTTTTAACCTTTATTGTTAAAGCATGGACAAGAGGGCTATGTGCTTTCCCTCTCCCTGTACTCCTTTAATTGTTTCCATCTTTCAGCTTTTTGTTCCTTGCTTTTCTTGGGGGTAATAACAAACACTGAAGAGCCACACTGGGACAGAATTCAGGAGACTAGGCACAGGGTTACAGCTGTGGCCGATATCCACCCTCTTATTTCAACCTCCTGCCACAGTCCAGTGGCCTCCACCTTCCCACACAACAGTGTCCAGGAGCTATTGTACAGTTATCTGGAATCTTCTCTGGATGTAAGCTGTACACACTCCACGAACTTCTCCAGAAAATTCATATTCTCACATGTTCACTTTTCAAGTGATTTTATACCTACAGTGAAGGCTCTTACATCCTTTCTATGTACCTATTACTTACAAATGTTACAAGTTATTAGTTAGGGTTCACTGTGATTGAAAGATGTTCAGCCCTGCATAAGCTTATAGTACAAATAAATTATTTATATTGGTAAATAATAAATGTTTATCCACATCAAATGAAAAAGTAAGGTAGTGTTGTAATTTTAAAGGGTTTACAAAGACAAACTCTAACATCAAAAAAAAAAAAAAGAAAGAAAAGAAAAGAAAAGAAAAAATAAAATCAACCAGCAACTTAAATCCTCATGAGACTCTTCTGGACTTTTCATGATGCACAACCATGAGGTAATGCATTGTCCTGCCTCTTTAATTATCCTAGCAAGGTGAGCCCTGACATGGGCTGAATTGTGTTATCCCTAAATAAGTATGTTGAAGCCTTACCCTTAATGTGACTGCATTTAGAGATAGGGCTGATTCGATAGGATTAGTCTTCTAATAAGAAGAAATACCAAAGGAATCTCTCTCTCTCTCTCCCCCAGAGGAAAAGCCATGTGAGAGCTCAGCAAGAAACCATCTGCAAGCTAGAGGACTCAATCTGCCAGACCTTGATCATGGACTTCCAGCTTCCAGAACTGTGAGGAAACAAGTTTTGTTGTTTAAACAAAATGTCTACTCTATGAGCTATGGGATTTCATCATGATAGCCCTAGCAAGACTAATGCAAGCCCTATCAAAATGTATCCAGTGTCTGGTTCAAACAGGCTAAGCAGATGTGCATTTCTTCCCTTGCAGGAGCAGAGACAAAAAAATCACATTCTAATCTGTTTTCATGGACAGCAAAGAGTAAGAGTTGACCTAAGGGCTCAAGAGAGGTATCCCCGGTGAAGTGGGGGGTATGTAAGACATTTAATACAACACGCTAATCAGAGGTGACATGGAAAAGCAGAGAAAGCCAGATATTTTGGAATTAGAAAAAAATGTAATTTATCAAACTCTACAAATTTTAATTTTAGAGCCAAATACAAGTTTTTTTTTGTTGTTGTTGTTTTGTCTGAGAACTGATTTTTGTTTATAAAATGAAGTCTTCCCTATCTTGCAGTTCATTTATAGCTATGGATTTGGGAACTGTAGGATATTTCCAAGACAGATTTTTTCTACTTTTCTTCCAAATCTTTCCTGCCTGGTATGAAAGAAGACAGAAGTCTTTAAGGCATTTGTCTGTGTAACAGTAGAAAGTATCTCTTTTGCAAAGAACTGGGTTCTCTGTTTTCTGTCTCCTTCCTTGGCTCCTTTTCCATTATGTTTGATATCTGGATTCTTTGGTCTTTGTCCTGTAGCCCCTTCTGTTTTGGCTCTAAGGATTTTCCTGGATGAAAAACCTTATACTAATAATATCTTAGTCATGTAACTATCTTTCCATATGCAGACAAATGGCAAATCTGTATTTTCATTTCTACCTCTCTCATAAAGACCCATAAATCTAAGAGTCTTCTAGATATTTCTAATAGAATATTACACATGAGCCATCTCACACATCCCATGTTTGAAATGGAATCCATGTTTCCCCTGAATCAGTCCACCTCTTGTATTCTAAGACTGTTCAACACCTCATCTGTCCCTCATCTCCTAACCTAAACAGATCCCTCAAAGACACCTCAACCTGTCTCTCTCCTTGGTCCTTCTAACCCCATATCTTATAATCTGGTCAGTCATCAAACCCTTCTTTTGTTGTACCTCAGTTATATATGTCAAAACTTGACAATCCACACTTTTCCACTGTCATTACCACTGCCTTAACCCAGGTGTTCTCAATTCACTGGCTGGACTCTCCATAGCCTCCAGGTTCATCTATGAGCCTCAGTGGAACAATGGCTAGTGCTTTCCTGCTGTTCCTGACTTCCCACTGGCTTCCAGCTCAAGCTTTCTCCTGAAATTATTATTATCAATGTTACCCATTAGTATGCAAATGCAAAATCTAGTTAATTCCCTTCAGTCCTCATCATCACGGCTTCCTTTGGCATGCTATGCTACTGACTGACTACTCTTCCCATGAAAGTCTCTTCCTCCAGGTCTTGGGCCTATAGTCCCTGGTTATTTTTCTGCCTGGTATTCTTTTCCATCTCCCCTTCCTCTGCTCACCCTTTAAGCCGTGGAGCTGTAGGAGCTGTGTGGTCTTCTCCTCCCATCCACATGCTTCCCAGGGAGTCTCTGCTTTCATGGCTTCAGCTGCCCTTGGTATTTGTCTTAATCTGGGCATTTCCCTAAATTGCAGTAAGTATTTTAACCTTTCAATTGAATTTGATGGTGTCTCACAGAAATTGCAAATCACAAAAGCTACAGTCTACATTCCTGATCTATTTCCCTTAATCTTCTTTCCCTTAACTATTTTTTAGGAAGTATTCCTGTTATCTACCCAGTTATAAAAGGCAGGCCCTCACTCAGTAAACTTTTAAATAGATTACATGCCATAAAAAGGAAAGTTCCTCGTTCTTTAGTATGAGTGCGCGTAGCATCAGGCACCTTTGAAGTTCAGCATCCTGTTCCCTCAGCCCAGCTTTGAGCTGCAGGTGCAGGAGATGATTCTGTGGGAGCCGTTTAAACTTACCTTGAACAGGCAGCATCCCTTTCCAAAATGCTGTGCTTCTCATTCTACCTCAGTCTTCTCTGAAGCTACAGGCTTGGTAAATGCATAAGCACTACTCCAAAGCAGCAGCGGTGGGAAGCTTGTATTCCCAGGGAAACCCTCGATTAATGGGAGATGGAATCCAGTGGGTATGCCACCCACCATGGTGTTTCTTTATATATGAATATAATAGAATTTGTCTATTTTACTGTGTCTTTTCAATTTTTGTTATTTTGAACAATGCTATTATATCTATTTTTTTACATGGCTCCAAATACACAACTGCAATAATTTATTGGGAGCAGAAATGGGATTACCCAGACTTTTAAAACAAAATGTTTCCCCAAATGTTTGTCCCAATTTATATTTCTTCCAGTAGGGGTGTGAGAGTTCCCACAGGTTCCCTTCCTCACCAACACTTAGTATAATACTATTGTACTTTAATTTATGTGCTAATCCAGTAAGTGTGAAATGTTAACCTAACGTTTTATTCAGTTTGCTTTTCCCTGATTAACAAAGAAATTAACTATTCTTTATTTCTTGGACTTACTTTTCTATGTGAAAACCTATTCATTGCTTGTGATTATTTTTCTTTTAGTAATAGTTGTTCTGCTCCTCTTCCTCCTCCCTTTTCCTTCCCTGGCTCCTTCCTTCCTTTCCCTTTCTCTTTTCCCTCCTTTTCCCCTTCCCCTCTTTTCCTCAAGAACCTCTTCTGTACCCTAGACAATGATAATACTTTGACACTGTAGTACATATCTTCTTCCAGATCGTACTTGCCTTTTATTCTTTTTATAGTTTTTTTTTTCTTTTTTGATGAGTGAAGTCTTACTTTTTTATCATTTGCCTTTTTGTCTTATTTGAAAAACTCTCCTAAGATCATAGCAATATCTTTTATATGTTTCCCCTACAGGTTTTAAATCTTATCATATCTAATACATTTAAGGACATAAAAGTGAAAGATAAGATTTGTAGAATCATATAGGGGATATAGAGACTTTCACGAAAAGAGTAGTTAGTAGCTTGTTTCTTTATATTATGAGAATTAGGAATCCAGTTTTTTTTTTTTTATATGCATAAGCAATTATTACTTTACCATTTATTAAGCATCCCTGGCATTCTTCATTCATCTTCAGTCTTAGCACTGTCACGTATCAAGTTGCCTCACTCCAAGTGAGACTGTTTCTTGCCTCCCTTTTGTTTTACATAATCCTTGACATTTGGTAAGTTAAGTTGTCCCATGTCCCCCCCAAATTACTTTATTCAGTCATTCCTTGTTTTTTTTGGAACCATTGCTCTAGAATTATCTTGTCAAATTATACAAACATGTACACACTACACATAATTATTAGAATTTTGATATAAATACATCAGATCTCTACATGAATTTGGGAAGAGTCAATATTTTATGATATTGACTATTCCTATCTATGAATGTGCTACTTGTCTACATTTAAGTTTTCTTTATCTTTCAATAAAAATAATAGTTTTCTTCATAATGATCTTACACATCTTTAAAAAGTTATTACCAGATTCTTGTTTGTTTGTAATTATATATGATATATAAGTTATTTCTTATGAAAGTGTATGACCAATAAACAGAAATATACTTGAATTTTATATTTTTCCTTAATAGTTGGAAACTTTGACATGTTCAGTTATTAATTCTAATAGTTTTTTCTTCTGAGATTTCATATAAGCAACGTTGTTACCTATAGATAATAGTTTTAGCTCTTTCTTTGCAATCTCTATCATTTTATCAATGCTACATATATTTTTCTTGTCTTACTCTGCTGTGTTGTTATGGCTAGAATAATCTTCCCCTCTCCAAAATCACATAAATGTTCACTTCGTTTTTAGAACCTTTATGATTTCACATGCCATACTTAAGTTATTCTCCTATTTGGAATTTCTTTTTTTTTTTTTTTTCCCAGTTTTGGCCAGGGGCCAGGCTTGAACCCACCAGCCCCAGCATATGGGGGAGGGGTGAGTTCTTAAGCCACAGGCACTGCCCCCCAATTTGGAATTTCAATTGATAAATTCTGTGACTATAATTCAGTTATCAATGAGATAATGATTCTTTAAAAAAAAAATAAAAACAATCTTTTCTCATTGGTTTGCAGTGGGGCTTCTATTGTTTATTGAAGATGCAAATGTTCTTTACCTATTCCTAGACTTTTCAGGCTGCCTCAATGATGGTCTATCTCAATGATGGTCTTCTGTGATTAGTGTCACACTCAAGTGTTATTGCTTTGTCAGATGCTTTATTATCTAACAATTGAAATACATGTCATTTTTAAATTCTGTATTTACTGGATATTTTTTGCCCAGTTATTTATTTGAGAAGCTTTAAAATAATTGTGTAAAATTCTGTTCTGAAAATATACTTTTGGGAATTGGATTTGGCTTATATAAATTCTGTAAGTTAACTAAAATATTAAGTTTCTCATATAGGACAAAGCTTTAATTCTTATTAATTGAAAAGCATAAATGGGACCTAGTTGATGCTGTATGTGTGGGGACTGAAAACACAGCAGTAATGTTTCTGTAGGAGAAGCTGGAGTCCAGTAGTGCCTGCCTGGCTGTTTTTGTCCTGAACCTCAAGGCAATAAGCCATGGGAAGGGAGTATTCTTTCAGTGACTTCGCTGCCTTTTTCCCTATGTAAAACATTTCACAGCTTGTCTCATTACAGCATTTGTAAAAACACAGTCTGAAAGCAGTGGTGCATAAATGAATTATTTAAGTTTTGCAGCAAATCGTCCTGATCTTGCTTGCTGCTCCTTAATGCACTTTAAGTGAGCCCAGGGAGGCAAATCAGAGTAGGCACAGGGTGGAATGTAAACCAAGTTTTATTAGCCACAAAAAGCCACACTATAACATTTATTAAGTATTAGAGGCAGTGTGTTTAAATAAGTTTGATTCCCTGAATAATCATCGACAGTGCAACCATCTTTCCCAGATAGGAACACTCCCTTGTCAAAAACATTTATTTTCTTGTCACTTGTGTTAATATAATGGGCTCTTGGGGTTTTGTGAGAGTTTCGAAGCAAATCGTGATTTTCAACAAATTACTATGTGTCTCCCACTGAATACCGCTTTAATGGCTGGGGGGAGGAGAGGAAAGCCACACACATCATTGTCTGACAGTATATCATCTTATTATCACTGCCGCATCCAGGGGCTTTAGCTGCCCCAGGAAAATGAGGAGCTACACACCCTCCCTGTCCTTCCCAGGCCTTTCTCCAATGAGCAGTGTCAATAAACTTGATCTGCCCCCAGTCAGCCTGGCCTGAGGCTAATTCCTTTTCTCTTTAGGGGTGAATCAGCCCTTAAGACCAAATAATTTATATTGCAGGTGCCAGTTCTTCCTCTCCTATCTTTTTCTTTTCCTTGGTGCCAAATAAAATGGACAGATGCTGAGAATGTGTCTGAACCCAGCAACACCTTTCCTATCTTACCTCAATAGGCTGAGTTGAAGATAGGTGTTTCCAGGGGGCTGTGCTGTACACATATGCATTATAAACTCTTTACATCCTAGGCTAAGCTCTTCATTTTAACTCTGGACAGAAGAATAACACTTCAAAAATTAAGTATACCTAAGCACTCAATGGATAGTTACTGGCTGATAAATATTTAATGCAATGAAAAGCTCACCTTTGATATTTGTGTGTGTTTGTCCTACTGCTCCGTGCACAGAGGATGTGAATGGTGATGTGCAAGTGCATGCTTGTGAGTGTGTATGTTTGTATTTCAACCTTGATTCTACCAAGGAAGGAGCGAAGGAAAGGAGGGAAGGTGGGGAGGAGGGAGAGAGGGAATTCCCACTCATCCTTTCTTGTCTTTGTGGCAAACAGTCCTTCTGACAAGGAGACCCATTTACTGCCTTCTCAGCACTACACACATATCTGCATCCCTGTGTTTCCAGAGATATTGGGAGAAGATTTCAGGTCAAGCTTGGGAGGTATTGGACTTGACTTGCCATATGCTCCTCTGGCAACAGTGAACAGATATTTTCCTCAGGAAGGTGTCTACTGAGACTGTGGCTGTCTATGAAAAGGAGGTTGTTATTCCTCTAGGTTTCTAACTGCCTGAGGCATTCAGGTCCTTGACTGAGATGAGGACTTGCCTTAGGATACTGATTTCAACTTGAGGGTAGGAGGCATTTAGTTTTATTCATGTACTCACTCAATCATCCAACAAATACTTACTGAGTGTACTATGTTGGCACTCCAGTTGGGGCAAGGCTGACTATTCTATCTGTTCAAATTGTTCATTATTTACTGAGGAGTTCAGAGTAAGGAGGATGAAATTTGTAATACAAGTTATGTGACATGTAATACAAGGTGGTTACAGGTGTGTATAATTGGGACACTGACCCATTGACCCAGTCTTTACAGCGATTTCGGACTAGAGAGGGTTTGACCAATCCTTTAGGAAGGTGTAAAATCCAAGCTGAGGCCTGAACATTGAACAACAGACAGTTAACCAGGAACAACTACATATGCAAAGGGTCAAAAAGCTGGCAAGAATGTTTGGAATATTTGGAGAAACTTAAGGGAGTTTCTGAATGTAGTGGCAATTCAGAGGAGTATAGAGTGAGGCTGGAGATGTGAATAGGGAGTTGTTCATGGATAGCTTTCAACCTGCTAGAATGTTGACTTAGCCCTAAATGCCAATATGTTGCATCCAAGACTTTAAGTGGAGGAATTACATGATCTGATTTTCAATGTAGAAAAGTCACAGTTCTATTTTATTTTTTATAAACATGAATTCAGAAAGAGAGGGAAAGATCACGTTAGATGCAAGAATCATTGCAGTAAATAAGGATAGGGCCAGAGCCTGAGAAAGAAATTGAATGGTTAATTAGGCTGAAAGCCAATGATCTGATCGAGAACATCTCATTAGGAAGAGACATAGGGTTGTGTGTGCGTGTTTTATAATTTTCCTAACAAGACTGATGATTTCCTGGATTTAGTAAGAAACAGAGGAAAGAGTTCAAAATGAGAACAGAGTTTCTGGCCTAAGTAACAAGAGGGATGCTGGTTGTTGAGAAGGAAGTGACAGGAAGTGATTGGAAGCTGATTTCAGAGGAGAACCTGTCAGACAAAGTGGGAGTACCCTGCAGACAGTGGACAGCCAGTCTGGAGTTCAGGAGAAAGACTCTAGATCTCATTTCTGCTAACTTTACTCCATAGTGAAAAATGGTACAACTGCCTACCTTTAAGGGGCCACATGGATCATCTTCATGAAAAAATAGGGTCTAAAATTCAAATAAAAGCATCATCAGACAAGTGTTTTTATACTATTCCATTTCATCTCAAATAGGAAGATATTAGAAAACACCTGTGAATAGGAATACTTTCAGAAAGTTTTTTCTCCTGCTTAGCATTATAATAGTAGGTCTCCATGAAGATAAACATTGCATAAGATTTAAGGGGATTTCCAATTTCTTGGGACACCTTAGCAGCACTTTAAGTCATTTACTTAGGTAAACGTTTGCTATCTTAGGACACTAAATAGCACTGTTCTGAAGGATGTTATCTTTACAGGGAATTTGAGGTCCCTGGTGTCAAAAGGGAAGATAAACACTTGACTTCTTTGATATCAATTTAAAGGAGAAAGACAGACTTGATTGGACAGTTTCAGGCAAACTGATTTCATTTGACATGGTTTTCCTGGGAGTTTCTGTTAGAAGTGGGAGTGAGTTTAAGGATTTCAGAACATAATACCCCAGAGTACCTTATTTTTGGTGACCAACATCTACAGGCTAGAGAGCCTTAGTTGAGAGGAAGCCCTTCTCCAATGTCCTGTGTGTATTTCACAATCTCTCTTCCTCTCCATATCCATTTCTGCTCCTGGGTGGCACCACCTTGCTCTCACTATGTCTGTAACACAGTGCTCACTAATGCCTTTTTATTTCACTCATGATGTGGCATAGTATGCGCTGGTGTCTGAAGACTTGACTTAATAAAGGTTTTGAGGCCTGTTCTCTACCTCTGAGCTGATATGAGAAAAGGGACTGTGGGTCAAAGAATGCGGTGAGTCTCAGAAGCAGTAAGAAAATATAAGGAGGAAGAGAAGGGGTTCATGGAGGGATTAAGTGGAGAGGGCCCATGTCTGCTTCTGCAAAGAACTGGAAATCATAGTTCTTCCTCAAGGGTACAGGAGATGGGAGTGTGTAAAAGACTATAAGGATTTGTTTCTGCTTGGCCAAAAAGGCTAGCAAGTGGGTCAGGAGTCACTCATAGGAGCACTTGCTTCCCTCTGTAGGCTTCCAAAGAGTGAATTGATTACTTTTTAAAATTTTTTTAAATTAGCAGATAAAATTGTATAGATTTCCCATGTACTTTAATATGAAGTTTTTAAGTATATATACATTGTGAAATGGCTGAATCTAGCTAGTTGACATATGCATGGGTACTATTAAATTAATAGCAAACTTCAGAAGGAAACAATACCTATAAAATTTGAACTAAACACTCACTTTCCACACAGTAGTAAATATTATCCAAAGGATTATGTCCTAATTCTTCAGTAGCATAATTTAAATGCAGGCCAAGACTTCTTCACAATCTTCAGCATCGCTTTAAATCCCCAGTGTCTGTATGTGGCTTGGGCAACAGCCTATTTCTCCTGGGAGTCTTGACCTGTTTAGCACTTTTGAAGCAGTGTTATTTCAAGCATATTAAAAACTACTCTGGATTTTATACTAAAAGTTAAGTAAATATCTTTTCTTAAAAATTAGGCACAAGCATTTGGCAGAGAACTGTTCAAGGCTTAAGTGATTGTCCTTCATGAAATTTGTATCTGTGACACAAATGTCTCTGGTAACTAGAATTGGTACCAGAATTGGCAAATTCTGTTCTTTTTCAAAAGATTTGTCAATTTCTCTGTGTTTTTATTGTCATAATTGGTTTGTGTCTAATATTTGTTTATATAATCACCTTTTCTTTGAGTGTTGGATTATAGTATAATATTTATGAATATATAGAGTGCCAAAATGTATACATATTTTAATAAAGAAAAACCTATATTAAAATTGTAATACTTAATATATACTGAGAACAAAAGATGAATATAAGTCACATTTGAGCACCGCTTATAATTGCAGAAGTCAAACATGACTTAAGTATTACAATTTTAGCACAGCTTTTTTCTTTCTTAAAATTTGTGTACATTGTATTGGTTCATTCTGTGTTTAATACAATGATAAAATGTACCCCAGTGAGAATGGCCCATATCACAAAGTCTCCAAGCTGAAAATGCTGGTGTGGATGTGGAGAGAAGAGAACACTTGTACACTGCTGGTAGGACTGCAAACTAATACAACCTTTTTGGAAGGAAGTATGGAGAATCCTCAAAAGAACTCAAGCTAGACCTCCCATTTGGTCCTGCAATCCCATTACTAGGCATCTACCCAGATGAAAAAAAAAATCCTTTTAGTATAAGGATATTTGCACTAGACTATTTATCACAGTTCAGTTTACAACTGCCAAATTGTGGAAACAACCTAAATACCCACCAACCAAGGAATGTATTAACAAGCTGTGGTATATGTATACAATGGAATACTATTCAGCCACTAAAACAGGTGGAGACTTTGCATCTTTTGTATTAACCTGGATGGAGGTGAAACACATTCTTAGTAAAGCATCACAAGAAAGGAGAAGCAAGGATTCAGTGTAGTCAATTCTAATTTGAAGGCAGTAGAAGAGCTAAAACAAGGGTGTGTAGGGGAAGGAGGGAGTGGAGAGAGGGCAAAAGGGAGAGGGTGGGGGGTTACCGTACATGGCACACCTCTTGGGGGTGGGGGTGGGACACAATTATAAGACAGACTTTATCTAACAAATGCAATCAGTGTAACCTAATTCTTTGTACCCTCAATGAATCACCAACAATAAAAAACAACACCCCCCCCCCAAAAAAAAGCTGAGATACCTATGTCTTGTTCCATAATATAAAAATTAAAATAAAAATGATTATGTAGGAAAAGCAAAGTTGGCTCTTTGGCCAGAAGCTTGCACCCATAGTCATGAAGATACAGGTAGGGATATCTCTATCATTTTAATTAAAAAATGAAAATCTCTTTAGAAACTGGCAGACATTCAGCTTTGGCTAAATGGACTTGAAAGAATCGCAATGTCTCCTGCTGTGGACTGGCTCTGGGAAAGTTTCTGCTGGAGGCCCATTCATAGAAGGATGTGCAGTAGGGCCACCGATGGACCATCACTCTTGACTTTGAAAGACGAAGGTAGGGAAAGTGGAGAGGAGGGTTTGAAATTATAGCACTTATATGGGCAGTATTTAATAAACATTGTGTAATGTATGTTATATCCTTGCATCATCTCAGTAATCTTAAGAGAGATACTATAATTGGATTTTATAGATAGCGTATAAGTTTCCCATTGCTGCTGTAATTAATTACAACAAACTTAGTGGTTTAAAATAACACAAATTCAGCATCTGATAGTTTTGTAGAAGTCTGACACTGGTAACACTGTGCTAAAATCAAGGCATCAGAGGGGCTGCATTTCTTTCTAGAGGCTGTAGGGAAGAATGGTTTCTAACTTCCAAAGATCAATCACATTTCTTGGCTTGTGGACTACTTTTTCTATCTTAAAAGCAAGCAAGGGCTGATTTAGTTTTTATCACATTACATCACTCTGGCCTTTTTTGCCTTCCTCCACCATTTGTAAAACACCATGGATAATCTAGGATACTCTCCCCATGTCAAGACCTGCTGATTAGCAACATTAATTCCATCTGCAACCTGAATTTCCCCCTTCACGATTTCTGGGGGTCAGGATGTGGGGGGATTATCCTCCCTCCACAGACAGCAAAGGAGGAATAGAGGCTAACTGGTAGCAGGGCCGATATGAATTCTGAACCAAAGCTTGATCTGAAAATAGGAATAAAATTTGGAAAAGAGACAAGAGAGAAATACAGTTGAAAGGAAATTTTTCTACTATGAAAGAAATAGACATTTTTGTCATAAATGTACAGTTGATTATGAATCAATTGATAACGGAAGAATATGTGAGTTGACAGATTGCCTTTACTAACCCTCTTCTTCCTTCCTCCATTTAACCTGTGAATAGCTTGCATACATCAGAGTTGATCACATTAGGTTGGCCTCACTTATAATACTGGTCTTTCTGGTATCACACACACCTGGGCCTTGGGACTGACCTCTGAGATAGCTGCAGAAGGCCCAGCTGAAGGCATTCGCATGTGCACTCACACACGTGCACTGTAGTAAAACGCTACATCAAGGTGTACACTAAACAAGTAGACGTGTTCCACAGAATCCTGGTGGGGAAGATTTAAATTAATAGTGAAAGGTACAGGGAGATTAATGTCAAGGAGGCTTTTCCTGACAGGAAGAACAATGAGCAATCCAACAATGAGACTCTGCCTCAGGAACTTCCCAGCAGATGCTGGAGGACCCCATGACCCTGCCATGTAAAACTATTTACTGTATATTCTCATTTGAGACTCTTACCTCTTGCCTGTGTGGACAGCACACATGCAGGGAATGAATAAAAGAAAGAAAGAGCAGAAGCTCTTTAGCAGATCCCCCATGACAGGTGTTTCCTGTAGCTCCTTCTCCTAGTTGAGTAGAATTACAGAATTTATTTTTTTAAAAATGTGATTTCACCTAGTTTAACTCTCTCTAAACACAGATTAGAAAGCTGAGCTTCAGGATGAGCTGTGTCTGTTGTTGGGCATAGGTTCCAATGTCTAATCAGTGGGCCAGAGCCACGCGAAATTTAAGCTAACATCCTCTTAGGAGAGTTCATGCTGGAGACTAACATAAGCTTCCTCAAAAACTCTAACGCAAACAGCCTTCCTTTCAGCACTGGAATAGATGATTCTTTCCTTGGTGCATTTCTAGGGTCAGGTTAAATGGAAAATACATCCCTCCAAATGTGAAAACCACATTTGGTAGAGAAAAACACCCTGTCTCAGGCACTTAGGAACCAAAATTGAAGCAAGACTGGTAGACATGCACCATCCCCGAGTGGAAAACCACATTCTGGGAGAGGATTTGCAGTTATTGTAAGATATAGTATACAGAGCCCTCAGGGTTCGGAAAAGCATATTAATTTGCCCTTTTCAAACTTGTTCCAAAGGATTCTCCAAGTGGGATCAGTTTCTCCCCTGGTCTCAGGGGTCTACACTGAAGGATAGGTCTCCTGGACAATAGCAGGTCTGCCTTGTCAGAAAGGTGGGCCAGACTGGGAAGAAGGTCTTTGAGCATGCCTGGGACAAAGCTCTCTGGTGGGTTAACAGAACACTGAAGTCCACTCGTTTTTCTCACCTTTATCAGATTACATGGGCAAATGTGTTTAGTAAAAGATCCCAAACCTTGAATTGTGCTGTAAAGCCTCACGCATGTACATGAAGTTGTCAGGTTCAGTATTTACTTCAATTAATTGCTCTGTTCCTTTCTAAAAAAGTGCTTATTACGAGATTCTTGGCCTTTTGTCGTTTATTGTGTAAAGGTCAGTATTTTATGTTTCCCTGGCTCTGATTCACTGATGTCCCTTCTCCCCCAGGTGAAGAAGGCCTAACTCATCCTGATAACGGAGCTCATAGGGAGTGCCACCTTCAAACCAGTACATCTAAGGCAAAGAGGAACCTCCCTCTTGGGATACTGATGGTATCACAAAAGCTGTGGCAGTGGGTAGGGATTAACCTTGGAGGGTCAGCAGAAAGGGAATTTAACAGGATCTCAAAAAGCAATTTAATGGGATCACTGAAAATCAAGGGTCATGGTGTCATCATGCTAAAGGCATCATACCAAGGGAAGCAGGTTTTCCAATGAAGCAGGGTTCCCTGACACAGGGTCAGATTGTTATCTGGAAGAAGCAGAGATAAAATGGCAATAAGCAGGAGAAAGACTGTCGGGCAGGTGAGTTCACTCTTTGCTTGGGACTCACATTATAATGCGATTGCCCTGCCTGTTAGCGGTATCAGCATATGAGGACAGCTGCTTCCTTCTCCATAAAGGAGTGGTAGAAGGATGGGCCTTAACTGGAGCAGGAGGTAAAGTAGGGGTCAGGGGCTCAGAGAGCCTACCCAGTTCTGCCTGATCTCAGAGGCGACGGGTTCCTCTTTTTTTTTTTTTTTTTTTTTTTTTTTTATTAAATCATAGCTGTGTACATTGATATGATCATGGGGCATCATACAGTAGCTTCATAGACCATTTGACACATTTTCATCACACTGGTCAACACAGCCTTCCTGGCATTCTCCCAGTTATGCCAAGACATATACATTCCACATCTACCAAGTTTCATATATACCCTTGTAAGATGCACCGCAGGTGTAATCCCACCAATTCTCCTCCCTCCACCCACCTCCCTCCCCT